>JABUQX010111408.1:0-15000 GCA_015478945.1 Trachelipus rathkii | reverse complement strand
ATCCCTCTTCTTTAATTTATGTTCTCTCTTATTCTTTCATGCTCTTTCCCCGCCCGTTCCTCCAGTGCTTTTGCCTCCGCATGCTCCAGTGAACAATTCCATGGTTACGACCTCACCTGGCGCGCGTCAGCGTCCCGTTGCAATTATTTCATCCATGTTTGTTACGCTTTTTCTGTACATTTTTTTTTCCTTTTTTTCCGGGTGAGCCGCCGGGCCAGGGTGTGTCCGTGAGGCGGAGCCCCTGCTATTCTCCATCCTTTGCCCGCTATGAGACTATGGGGTCATTCTTTTTACTGTTCCTAAACCCTGTTAAACTTTAAAGTTGGCCCCACCTTTGACCGTCCACTCTTCGTCTTGTATCGACCCCTCGCTTCCCATGATTCTTGTTCGCCCCCTCCCCATCCCTGCTTATTTTCTCATCCGGCTAAACTGTACTCTCTTATCCTTTCTATAATATCTTACTCTTCCATCACATGTCTCTTTATTCTCCCCTCTATCATCTCGCAATTTCTCATGACTCTTCCTCATAATATTTTAATATGCGTCTTCCACATCAATATATATACATATCCACTTATATATTCTACTATTACTATATACTCTATATATATTAAACTATTATACTTACTATTATGATATACTATAAGAACTCAGTACCCCTATTTAATATTACTCGTACACTACCTATTAACATTCCCACTACCCACTCTTCTACCACTCATCATGTGATTAGATCCTCATTTTTACCCATTACTATGGACCTATCTTTCTCTCTAGCTCCTACCCATCCACACTACGACCGCCGATCTTACATTTTGCCCACTTTCCATTGCTCGCACCCACTCGTTTGAAATAGTAATCTACACTATGCGTGCGTCCTCAAAAAGACAATACTTAACAGGCTATCTCGCGGATCACAATTTGTGAGTTGAACAGTTAATTTCTTGAATTATAATTTGATGTGTGTTATTATGAATTATAACTCTAATAAAAAGATTATTTCCAGTACTTATCCCTAATAGAATTAGAAATACAGTGAGGTTTGTCGTGTATATGGGCTTCATAACACAGTAAGGGAACGAGAGCACGTTGTAATCGGAATTTAATTAATATGTGTACTCTTTTTTTTAATACAGAGCTTAATTTTATGTTGTAATCTCGAACAACACTATAAAAATCAATTTTTCCACATTTTTTAAGACGATTTATTTATTTATATATTAGAAGCGTCTGCGTACATAGGCTTCTTTTATAAGCGTTTCGCTCCATTTTTCAAATACGACCCTAGCTGAGTCGGAACGCACAATTATACCACCAAAAATAAATATTCCAGACGGCCCTAAAGATTGTAAATTTAGTTAAATATGACAATATACTATTTATATGCATTGTGGTGATACGTCAATATACTCCTATTATATAGGCCATTAGTACTATATTATTAAGGTATATAAAACTACACATTAGTATTCGTGATTGATATCTATACGGATGATACTTATACGTTCTGATGCCTCCAAGCTTCATTATTACTAATCTATTGCTGTATTCTTTTTCCATCTATTACTGAACTACCTTTTATTATTTATTATATCTCGTATTTTATCATTATATTTTCCTACCATACCACTTATGATCTAGATGTCGCGATCTTGTAAATTTCTTGGGTAGATTTTATTTTTTTAACTGCCGAATCCCACTTAAGTTTAAGAAAGAAATAGCTATTTTATCGTGTATTCCCATGTATGACACAAAATTAATACAATTATTGGAATTTCATAGGCCCGAGAAATTCTAAGGAGCGTATGGAATTTTTAACTTATTTGTTTCTCTTTTCTTCTTTGGCGAAATATTTTTTTAACTTAAATGGAATACCCTAGGGTTAAACCGCAAAGAATGTCAGGTATTCGCGAGGCTTTTCTCGTGCCTCTCCAGGTGGTACTTTACCGGGGGGGACTAATCCCCTCTCCGGGATGGTCCAGGAACCCCGTCTCTTATTTCGGGTCTTGGTGTCGCGGTGTTCCCCTTTTCCTCGACCATTGATCGCTTCTGGCCGGGGTCATTGGTAAAGTCCCTCCGTTCTCCTCTGTCCCCCGTTGCCTCGAGCCCCTTAAAGAAAACAACTTAATAATTTTCCAAAAAAAAAACAAATTTATCTTCATCCTTTAACCAAAGTAGGTGAAACTCTGAGCTCCGACGGGGGACAGAGGGGTGGGACGTTATCTACCCGGCAGGGGATGTCGGTTTTTTAAGGACAACGCAACCCGTTGACCACACACAACAACACAGACTGATAGAGCGGATGTTCCGGAACATCGCTATCTCCCACGAGTAGGGTTGGATTAATAGTCGCAAACCCCCATCCGTCAACCGTAGTTTAACTCAGTCGTAGCACCACGGAGCGATCCTCCTTGCCATCATTGTTGCGGTTTACCCATTGTCCTTATCTTCCTATTAGTTTAAAAAAGAGCATAATTAAAATATAAAAAAAAATATAAATATAAAACAGTAAATCTTCTTCTATTCCTTAGAATTGTTCGGTTCTGATTTGCACATATTCATATATTAATTTTTGTTTTCCCTGGTGAGGTACCATGCGTTCCTCTAGCTACATCTGTGAGCATTAAAACAAATGTGGGGACGCCACTAATAATATATATATGCCTTTTTATTATATATTTATTACTAGTATAATAATATATATAGTATATATAATCTATTATCTCTTATATTATATATTTTATTATATATATATTATATACTAATCATACTATCTATATATTATATATACTATTATATATTTATTTATATATATAATTATATCTATAAGTAATTATATATAATTATTATCTTATATATTATTAATACTATATTATATAATTTATATTTTTTCTCTATATATTATATATATATATTTAATATTATCTTATTATTCTCATATTATCATTATATTATTATACTCTCTCTTCCTTATTTATCATCATCATTATATATAAAATCATTCAATATATCAACATACATTCATACTATATATCCTACTACTTATAAATACTATACGGTCATTATATTTTATTTTGATACTTATCCTTGAACAATTAAATTATATAATATCTATCTATTATATCACTATTATATATATATATAAGAAAAATAATTAAAAT
Source organism: Trachelipus rathkii (assembly GCA_015478945.1). Classification (NCBI taxonomy): domain Eukaryota; kingdom Metazoa; phylum Arthropoda; class Malacostraca; order Isopoda; family Trachelipodidae; genus Trachelipus; species Trachelipus rathkii. The sequence continues at coordinate 11,839 of JABUQX010111408.1, read as the reverse complement.
TTATTTTACGATATGAATATACTTAACTAAAAAATTCTATTTTACTAAGAAAAGCAAGTTTAATGATTAAAAAAGTAGTTCATTTAATCACAAATCGAAATTTTAATTTTAATTTTGATATAAAAATTATTTACCAACCTTATCCACAATATAAAACTTCATTTTGCGATGGATCCTTATGTATTACTTAAGAGTCGCGTCATAATATATAATAATATATATATTATAAATTTTTATATAGTATATATTTTCTCATATATTTTTACTTATATATGCTATATTATTTTTTTTTCCTTTACCTCATAGTTTGTGCTCATACCGAAAACTGTCGGTATATCTTTATTGCCTATTTGACCGGTTTTTTCACATATTTAGGGTTATGCTTGCTGTTGCTATTATATTGACTTCTCATGCTATCCATCATACTATTCACGTTATAACTTGTCCGGTGATCTGATAGCCGATGTTCTTATACGACGCTTTTCTATTAATACCTACCGTTTATAGGTATACGTTATTATTTAATTTATTTATATATAATTCTATGTTATTTAATTTAAAATATCTTATTATATTGTTGTTCCGCCGTATATATATATATTCAATGGACCTATATATTATTATTATATATAACCATATGTGAGTTCTTCTAATAAATACGCTCCTTCATATTTTTATTATTACTCATTATTGTACACTTATATATTACTATGCCTCTGACCATGCTTACTTATTAATTATATACCCTATATCTGTTTTTATTATGTTCTATATCCGTAACTATTGATTGTCACTAGTTATCTATATATCTCATATTATCTGTTATACTAACTCTTATATATATAATATCTATATTATATTTCTTATTATATTTATTTTTATCTTATTGATATTATTTATTAGTATATGTCGAGTGAGATGTTGAGAGCTCTTAAAGAAAGGAAAATCGGTTTATTTTCTTTATAAAATTATTTCTTATGTTTAATTTCGTTCTTTATCACTTTAAACAATACTGTAACTTTTCAAAATTTTGATATCTTTAACATTGCTTATTTTGGTCGGTGATAATAATAGGTCTACATATTTTATCGTATGTTATTATCCTTATCTCTCATATATATATTAGTATTCTATTATTATATTTATTTTTAATATATATTATATTATACATATTATATGTTGGTTTATAGATAGAAATTTTGGTTAGGTCATATATATTCTTATTACATACACCCTACCTATCTATTGGCTTATTTTGTAGGTAGGTGATAAGTATTGAAGCAGTATAGGGAGAGTTATGTATTTATATTATATAATTAATATTTTTTCGCGATTGTGCATCACTGCCATTGTTATGGCCGTTTAATTCGATAATCCTCCTCCGTATGATAATATTGAGTTAGTAGTATGGAATTGAGATGTACGGGTGAGGTACTCAGTGAGTGAGGTTTATTCTCATATTGGTGTATAATTATTTTACTGTAACTCATTTCATTCATTCTGTAGTAGCTACTATATATATATACTATATATATAGATATATATATATCACTGATACTCTCGACTCTCTAATCACTTTCTTCTAGTAGATAGTTTTCATTACCTTATTTTATAGAACCGACGAGTGTTTTTGAACTTTCTTAATTACAGGACACTTCCTTTGAGAAGAGCTAGTGTGACACGCGTCTTCACAAAAAGCAGTCTGGTCGTGCTCGATCACGGGATTTATTTGTACATCATGTGTCTCATTTGTGTCTCGGACGGGTGCCCACTTCTTGACGTTACATCCTCACTAACCATAGGTTAACTGCTACACTCGTAAACTTCATCAGGAGATTGTAATTTTGTACACTCTCGCTCTTCTTCATTTATTATCTACTATGAGCTTTGTAATCCTCATATAGGGTATATTGAATGATAGTATATCTACTATATATTTTGTAGTAGGTGAGTCTATTTATCTTACGTTTATACCACACTACTCTAATATAATCAATACTATTATTCTAGATTAACATAGTTCTTATTATTTTATCTATGAGTAGTTACGTCATACCAGTATTTACTAGGCTTACTCACACTCTATTTATAACTATATCGTTTTATCTACACTACTACTTTTATATACTTTATACTATATTTTTCCCTATTATATATATATTTAGTATAACACTATTCTACATTTATCTTTTTTTTCAACATCATACATAACTCCGCTACCCCAGCTGCAAGGGTGGTGCTGGGTTGACTTGATATAGGTTTTAATCTTATCCAACACCATTTTTGCAAAAGCGAATATCATTAGATACGTAGTCGACTTTTGTCTTACGTCTCCCTGTGGCTGACATTATCCAACCACGCATACGATGAAATCCTTCGAAGAGATGCTAACGAAACGAATACCTTTGAGATTGTGCAGCTTCACATCAAAGTGCTCCTCTGTCTCACATTCGTAGCTATAAATATTGTAGTATCACACGAGCTACGACGGACATTGGCACTACTACTTCACAACCTCTCCCTGACTTTATTACTCCTAGGCCTCTTTACCCACCCTCAGAAAAATTTATGAGCAATCCCCGATTTTTTAGCCCAAATTTTATACCTACCCCTCTGACCTCTTTTTTTTGGCCTTGACCTTTTTTGGGTAACTCTTGACCTTTTATGACCTTAGTATAGCATCCATCGTACGTGTACTCCCCCATATCCTTTTATGGCCCTCCCTTTCGACCCCGCCCTTTAAGAGGCTTAGCCCCGTTTTTTTTTGATGTTTTGGCCTTGATCTTTCTTTTTCTTCTCTCTCTTCTCTCTATCGGTTTTTAGAACTTGAATTTCTACGGGTTTTTGGCCTTGATTTTCCGGTTTCAATTTGATTTATCGATATCAATAGCCTCTGAATACTATTGCCCATTCCTTAAAGGTTTCTGTACAGGGATTAGTTCTTCCTAGGATCTTATACTTGAGCTCCTCTTCTCCCTGGGATTCGAGAGGATCGCTCTACCATCGATTCTTGGTAACAGATGCGAGTGACTGTTCCAATACGTAGAGAGGATATCTATTGAAGCACATACTGCGATAGCGCGGTGAGATGCCATTCTCACCCCTTATAAGCTTTGGTAGGTAACTAGTGCATAACATGATGCTCCAGGTAGTTACACGGTTACCTGTAACCTGTATGATCTTCTATAAACTTATTTTTCCATCTCAGCGCTCACCAACCCATACCTCTTAACACACACACCCACCACGTGGCTCTTACGCTACTAGGAGGAGGCCTTATTACTAAAGTCAGCCTGCCGCCCTCCCCCGACTCTATATTTGAGTCGCCCCGTCCTTTAGTCTATGGACGTCGCTTAGATAAGAAGGTTTTGGCATCCTTGAATGAGCTGAATAACATAGATTTTAACTTATATTTTATTTTTTAACCAGGAAAAATAACATTAGCCTTACATACAGATCATACCCAAGTGTATTTACATTGAAATAAAAACGGTTCATAATATATTAATATATATATATATATCATTATCTATATACTCTTATATTATACTGTCACTAATATATATCCTTATATATCTAATAAATATTATAACCATTTGGCAAGTGTTCTTAGATATAATATATACTACTGATATCTACAAATTTCTAATATATTATATTATATCCTTCTTTCCTTTCATTATTATATACCATCTATATTATTTTATAAAATCAATATTCTCTATACAATGTATCATTATGGATTTAGGTAATAATACTTATTTATATAAATTATATCAACTACATTATAACGAATCAATGTGCTCAAATGGTATCTTTAAAAGTGAAAAAACTACCAGATGTCAAAAGATTCTTAAAAAACAATCCCGGAAAAAGGAATGACATTTGCTTGGTAACATCCTGGCAAAATCTTCTTACCGAGAACGTAAAAAAATAAAAAAAAAAATAATAAAAACAAAACAAATAAAAGTCAAAAAAAAAAAATTTTCCTTTCATATCTCCGAAACTAACGAATACCCTAACTACGCGAATCGAAATCATTTTGGAATATCCTAATGTGTGAATTGTGTCGGATAAATTGTAATAAAAAAAATAAATAAAATAAAACAAATAAATTGGCTATTTTTTTTGGGCGGGTCGTGATGGGTGCATGTAGTGTATGATATTATATTATAGGGAAATTTATCTAGTAAAGGTATTACACAAGGCAATTTAGGGGGCTCTTCGAGCCGACGGGCGAACACAGGAACGAGGAAGGACGTTTTCCATAAACCCCAGGGAGAGGGGTCGGAGGAACCCCTCGCGACACCTCAAATACCCCAAAGGCGGGGGTTCCGAACCCTTCCCCAGGAGGGAGAGGGTAAATTAGTCCTACCGGGCCGTAGTTCCCCGGCAGAGCGCCAGAGAGACCACCTTGACTGCTCTGCCATCTGGGGGCGGTAAACTAACCCTGGGGTATTCTTGTTAAAAAAAAGCAAAATTTAGCAAATAGTTCTCAAAGTTGAGCTTAAAGTTGTGACAACATTTTATATATAAGTTCTATATATTAGGCCCTCTATAACATTTTATTACTATATATTAACAATATTTTATTTTTAATTTTTATTTTTTATTACATTTTACATTTTACAATATTTTTACGAGGATCCAAAAATGTATTATTTTTCGCTGTAGCTATTTTATTGTATTATTTGAGATAATATATATTTTTTATTTTTTTTTTCTTTTTTTTTTTTTTTACTCTTTCCGCACTAAAATTGGACCAGCATTCCAGCAATGTATTCTTTTCCCGGTGCTTTTGTAGTTTTTGAGATATATGATTTTATTCTAAGAAGGCTGACCATATATCATATATATATATACATTTTAATAATATATATAATATATATAATATAGGATATAATATATAATTATATAATAAATCTATATCTATATATATTCTATATATAATATATATATATATATATATATATATATAAATATACTTACTATATATATATATAGAAATATATATATAGGTATATATATTGGATATATTAAATTATATAAATAATAATTTTTTAATAAATATAAATATAAAATATATATAATAATAATATTTATTATATAATAAATATAATATAATACTAATTATTATATAATTATATATATATGTATTTATATACATATATCATAATTATTATAATATATATATATAATATATACTATATATATATATATATATCTATATAATATTATATATATATATAAATATAATATTATATATATATATATATACTGTATATTATGTAGGAAAGAGTTTTTAATTTTTTTAAAACCCATTTTAAATTGTTTTATTTGTAAAGTAAAGCAAAAACTTACTAATAAACATACAACATTTTGGGCGAGTTACTTTTAACTGACAATTAATAGTCTTCTAAATGCTCATTAACCTCCATCGTCTCTTTGCATCACAAAATGTTCGCACTAATTCCAAGTCCAGTGCGCGAGCCTGATCATATTCTGTGCTAAGTACAGCCAATTCACTTAACCTTGCGGTTCGTCAATGGTTAGCTTTCTCAAATAACTTTTATTAGTTTTAATTTGAAAAAGATCTTCTCAGAAGATGATGAAGTTACTGGGAGTGTCAGAAAACATTATAAAGCTGTAACACACACGTCTGGACACACCTACCAGGACCAACCATCTTCAAAATTGTTCAATCAAATTTCGATGTAATATTCTGCCACTTGTTTAAATTTTGTCATTATTTTCTTTTCTTTATTCACTATGCCACACTATTCCTATAGCCAGACAAGTTTCCGACAGTAATAGAACTATGTCGTAGGTTCGGCTTCAATATTTTTTGTAAAACTTGGTCAGCAGACATCCATGAACTCTTTATCTTTTGTGTATCTGTAAGAGGCTAGTAGGCTCAAAAAGCATAAAACATCTGTATTCATCCTTCCTCATTACTCTGTGCCTGGTTCGATTTCACTTGGCCTATTTAGCATTATCAATGGAGAGCTCTAGTATAAGAACCCTCACCCCTGAAAAATTGTTCGAAAGGATCAATGAGTCAATTCTTTAGGAAAGCCGCTCATCAAAGAAAGCTTGTCACTTTTGCTTTTGCGTTTAGTAGGCAATGAAGTCTTAATTTGCCAGCTTCTTGCAATTTCCTGCGCCTCTTCCACTTTGCTTGTAAAACTCTCGAATCCTCTCTAACTGTGTATTAAGTATTGGTTGACTCACTTTCTAAAAAGAGTGGAAAGCTTCATACTCAGGGATATTGTTCTGATTTTTGGAGTTGTTTATTTAGAAGTGATTTAATTAACTTTTCCATAAACTTTGCTTTGAAACACAAGCATTTATAAATGACGTGAAAGTAGACATTTGTCTATTCTAATGTTGGTTACGCCTCAACTACTTCAAAGCCCTGTTTGTTGAAGTTAGGATTGATTTTTGAATAAACAGTTCAAATAAAAAAGAAAAACACTTATTAACTAGCCACAATAGCATTCTATACCTCGCAAGACCATCTAGGTTGGAGACAAGAACCCTTTTTAACACTTTTGAGTTACCATTCAGCGTTTCTGAAGAAATATTTTTTTCAATGTGATTGCCAGTCTGAAGTCTACTTGACTGGAAATACCATAATATTCATTAAAATCACATCATAAAAAACAAATCATTTCTGTAATCTCCTATACAGAATCATTCAAGACTTAAGGTTGTGATTTGCAAAATGCACATACTCTGCATTAGGAGACTTTCGCTTGATTTTTTTGGTCTGCAGTCCAATGTACTCCCCACTCATAACAAAAAAATAAATCCGAACATATCGAAATTGGATAATTTACGGGAAAAAATTCAATATATCGGTGTTTTAAAAAAATACGTATCATATATATATATATATTATATAAATACTATATATAATAATATATATATATATATATAATTATATAATAATAATATTATAAATAAAAATATATATTATATATATTCTATATTAGGTGGATAATATTATTATAATATAAAATAATAATATATTATATATAATATTAATTAAAATACATTTATGGGTATAAATTATATATATATTATTAAATATAATTATATTATATATATATTATTTATATAAAATATTATATATAATATAAATATATATAATAATATATTATATATAATACCTATAATATATATACATATATATATATATATTATTATATACATATATATATATATATAATATATACTATATATATATATATATATCATATATATATATTAACATATATATATATATATATATATATATATATATATATATATAATATATATATATATATATATGATATATATATTATTGTATATATAATATAAATAATAAATATATATATATATATATATATATTATATATATATATATAATATATATATATTATATATATAATATATATATATATATATATAATATATATTATATAAATTCCGGATCGTCCTAAACCAAATTTTTGAACACACTTGACATATGTTTTCACCACTGTCCTTCTCTCTATTAATACAACCATTCCAGATCACTATTGAGTAAATTGACACCACAACATCATACTCTCTTTATTTTAAATTTAATTCTCTCAACAGCTCCAAATCCTGCCCTATGCGTTTTTTCTAACACTTTGATCGGGCCGATTGGGGGGCTTGCGCTGTTCTAACGGCTATCTAATTATAATTGGAATTACTGCTTTTCCTCTGGTGACGTTTCGGCTTCTGTCGACAAGGTGGGAGCTGTAACTCGTTGAAATGGGATGTAAGCGGTTCATTTTCAATCCTTCTTAAGACTAATCTTTCTCTCTCATAATCCATGGTCGATCGTACTTGCTCTCACTGGCCATTCAGGATAGAGACAATGGCTATCGGAAATGAAAAAATTCTCCGTTCTCACTATCACTCTCGCTAATATTTATTCAGCTAGAAAATCGTTGCAAAGCAATAACCTTCTTTCGACGACGCAAAGTGGACTTTCATCAAGACGTATAAAGGTCGCGCTATACCTCATTGGTTCTACCTACATGATAAATCTATATTCTGGCCTCATGCCAAAAACATCTCCAACAACTTCTGTAATTCTACCTTTCCTCCTCTTATGCGATCTGATGGTTCTGTTGCTAAAACTCTGCCACTGAGAGATCAGCAAATCCCTTCGAGCTCCTATGATTCCCCTAACTCAACCCTGACGATTCTGGCATTACCTCGTCTCACTCTTCTATCACTTTTTCTAGGATTGTCCTAATGCTCATTGCCGATATATAAAAATTTTTTGTCGGTGTGCATTGGGCCTCCTGAATATCTATTGTAAACAGTAAGGAAGGCGGGCTGGCCCGGATGGCATTCTACCGAGTTTTGCAAGGGAGTGTGCTTCCTGTGACTGGCCCACTTCCTCTGTTCACTTATACTTCTCTTATCACTGTACAATACTAGCACTCTTCCCGTTGTTTGTTTTTATTTCGCCATATGTCCAACCTTTACCGAAAAAAGGAATCCGCTCTGATCCTTCTAATATTCGCCCTATTATTTGCTTAACCTGTATTTATCTAAGATCTTTGAAACACACTCTCAACTTTCATTTCTATATGAACACATTACTGGAATTCTCAAATTCACTATTCTGTCCGATTCAGCACAGTACGGGTTTTGAGCCTTAACAAGGCGCTCGCGCATGGTCTACTGTGGGAATAATCACCTTTCTGATCATTTAAGGAGTTTAATGATGTTTCGCTAACACTCAGGAAATTACGTGAGGAGAGACATTGCGTGTTGGCCTTGATCATCATTCAAAGCATTTGACTCTGAGGGGTAATCTTGATTCAACGACGTTCACAAACTAGGCTCCGGGCTCCCTCCTTTGGACTGTTCACTCCTTCTCTTGCTTTACTTATGTCTTTATCGCTTTCTATGAATCAAATTGCGCTCAATTATCGGCTGTTGTGATGGGGCGACCTTCTTCCTTTCTGTCCAATAGTGGTGTTCCCTATCATGTGGTTCTGTCTTTTCTCCTAACTTCACTCCTCGCTTTTCATTTATATGATCCTTCTCGAGTCTGCAGACTCTAACCTTCCACTCATTGTGCCGTAGGGTGACTCGACCACTTCATCTCTCAACTGCATTTTAATTCTGGTCCTTCTTTTACTTCTAGAATTGCTCTCGTCTTAATCTTTCCGATTCCATTCTCGCTGATCTGGATAAGATTTTCCGGGTGGGGTCGTCGCAAACTTGTGAAATTTAATCTCTTAAAAAAAAACCCAACTATTTGCACATGTTTCCACTCTCTAAGACACCTTATAACTTTCCTATCTTCTTTCGACGTTCCGTCCTCTCTGTTGACAATTTATAACATCTTGGTCCGTAACATAATATCATAAACTATTCTTGAATCCTCAGCTATCACATTATTGGATAAAATGACTAAGGCGGCCTCAAAATGAGGCAGCTTTCTGGTTTTATAGACTGAGGCCGATGACTTTTTTCTCTTCACAGTTATCTTACCATTTATCAGTTACGCACTTGTATGGAGTTATTTAGCATCTCTCTTTCTGGGGGCGCTCAGGTTTCACCCGGCTTTGGAAGGGTCGAGTCCAAAGGCTAAAAGACGTTTATAAACGTCCCGTACATTTCTAGTTCACTGACCTTCTATCTTGGCGGAGCGATGTTGGTGCTTTATCTCTTTTTCTATAGGTACTAAAGGCGGAGTCAGCGGCAAGGTGCTGCGAGGAACTTTCCATTCAGCTTGGTGCCGCCCTCAATTAAGACCATCGTAGAGAACAAGGGAGGTCATGTGTCCGGCACATGAGTTTTGTGGTGGAGTAGACAACTCCAAATAACAATATTTCGCTTGCGTTTGCCTCCTTTCTTTCCGTTGGACTACCATTCTGCACGGTTTTTTTTTTTTGGCGTTCTGTGAAATTTAGGTCTTAACTAATTCACTAACTATCCTGTTGTTTCTCCAACGTTTTCTTCCCTATTAAAGAAATCTCTCATCCTCACTTCGTCAATATCGCTTCCTTTTCAAAAGTTTGCGAATTTTGATGATTATTATGTTTAGAAGTAAGTTCTGATGTTTTAATTTAAATTACTTTTTAGATAATTGTATATAGATTAATTTAAGCCTGATGATTTCAATTGAATTATTTTTATTAAATTACTGGTCATTTTTGTTACTAGTTATTCAATACCGAAAACCGTCATTGGTATTTGAGCGAATTTTCATTCTGACCAATATTATATTTTGCTTTAATTTCTAAGATATTTTTTGGTTTATGTTAATTAATTGACTGATATAATATATATAATAATATATATAGTATATATAATATATATTATAATTATATAATTATTATATATATATTATATATATATAATATATATATATAATATATAAGTAATATATATATATATATATATACTAATATATATATATATATATATATATATAATATATAATTATAATATATATCACATGACATATTCAATCTTCTCTCTCTCTCTTCTCTCTTCTATATATATTATATATATATATATAAATAATATATATAATATATATAAATATATATATTATATAATATATATATATATATAATTAATAATAATATATATATATATATAATACTATTAGTGATGTCACGTATGGCAGATACAGCCGCGATGTCAAAATTCGACATCTGACATCACTAAATTATTATATATATTATTAATATATTATATAATATATATATACATATATATAATATATATAAATATATATATATATATATAATAATATATATTATCTATATATATATATATATTAATATAATATATAATAATAATTTTTATATATATCCATATCCATAATGAGGTACTTCATAGAAGAAAGCAATAATAAATGATTTCGTGTTGATGTTCTTTTAGATGAAATCCCTTCTTGACTATGAAGATGGATCGACCAAGAAAGCGAAATCTGAAATGAGAGCTCTTTCAATTTGGAATCCGTTATCCAAGCTTTTGATAGGAAACTGTTGAATACATTCTATCACAGGCACGACAAAAATTATTCCAGGTGGTGTGAATAATCTGTAATCCAGTGATCTAACAGAATACCTTCGGATCACACTAACAACCTATAAATAAATGAAATTCGAAGAAAACTCTGATAAAAGTAAATACGCAAATGGAAAGAAAAAGGAGGAGGCTCAAAGTTATGATCTTTTTCACATTCACAGGGTTATAATCAGGTCTAATTTCACTAACGTAATTAGCGCTACAGATTTTTTTTTCTGAAATTTTTAGATCGCAGTCACTCACTGGTAGAACATTATATTTTTTTCTTTCATACATATTTATTTATTATTTTTTATATTCTATTTCTTTTTCCAAAATTTTTTAAAATTAAATAAATGTATTTAATAATGATTGTATCTAATTTATAGGATTAAAATTATATACAGGATAGGTAGTTTAGCCATCGTATAAACAAAATTATGCTACTTTCAGTAGCCATTAAAAAGACTGTTGTTTCTAGTCACAGATGACCAGGATGTTATCAAATATTTTAGGAATCCTGCATGTAATAACAACTCTCTTAAAATCAAAGATTTTTCACCTTGGTTGAAAAATTTATGTTATAAAATTTTCACCATTCATTATTTAAATGAAAAATTAAATAATTTTATATGTTCACCTAATTATTTTGTGTTGATGAGTCTATTATACTTTTCAAAGGTAGAAGTTCAATGAAGCAGTATAACCCTATGAAGCCAATAAAGCGTGGCTACAAGATATGGTGTTTAGGCGATTCTTCAGGTTATATCTCTAAATTTGA
>JABUQX010111407.1:0-11688 GCA_015478945.1 Trachelipus rathkii | reverse complement strand
TGGAACTTTGATTCCGGGTAGTGGCTTGAACGAGAAGGGATTCATTTCTCATTAACGTGACTTCAACTCATAAAGCTTTTTCAAGTGCATCGCTAAGAATAATGGTTCTTTGCTCAGTAAAAGCTTTGGAAGTAGTGGATCGCAATAAGTAATGTATCGAGAATGATGTATCAGCCGACATTCCCGGAGGGGGGGCAACATATGGAGTAAATAAATGAGAACTACTAGGACGGGGGCACCTATTCGGGGTTGTTCCGATCGTTTTGATACCTGGGATGTCGAGAGCCTTCCAGGCGATGAATCTCTGAGGTTAAGCAGAGGACTTTCAGGTGTAGTAGTAGGAATAAAAATAACTTCTGCTGGTCTAGGTGTAGGAGGGGCCGAGGTGGGGTGCCCGAGCAGTTGGTAATTGTGAACGCCTTGATTTAACAACGTATTATCTTTACAAGCCATTTTCATAGAAGTTAAACCACAGACTTCGTCTCCATAGATGAGCAAATATAACAATAAAACAAATGAAACATAAAAGCAAATAACAGGATGGACCGGAAAAGCGTATACATCATAAGGAAGGGTAGTCCTTCTCCCCACAACAGGTTACAAACCAGAAGCCCACACAACTTCCCGGACGTCACTCCGTATAGTAGGCTGTGGATGTGGTCTCGGAAGAGCCTCCGAAACTCGACGTCAGTTTACCCTCGTGTACCGCACTGAACCTACATATCTTCACGTCGGAGCCAGAGATTATACACCAAATTGCAGGACGGCCTCCCACGGTGGTTAACTGGAAGGTTCGGGTCCCCTACAATTGGCAGCCCAGTCATTGACGAACAAAAAGACCAGTTTTTGATCTCTACCCTCATCCACGGGGAAGAAGTGTGAGGTGGACTGAAGACCCATGCGGGGACAGGCACCGGAAGGACCAAGGGGCTATGATAGGGGAGAAAAAAAAGGGGATGACAACTTCTTCAACATACGTAAAGGGACTGGGGAGGGAATAAAAAAAAATAGATAGATCAAAATTGTGCAGGAGGAGAAGGATTGTTAGATATAAATAATTCGAAAAATGAGGGGACAGAAAGAAAATTGAAAGATCTCGTATGTGACAAATGCACATACCAGCGTTGGGGCCGAAGGGACATATGAAATCCCCAATCATTGGTTCCTGTCACTATGTGTTCCATGTTATTCACGAATCAATTGTATCTAGATCGGGATATATATATATATATATATATATATATATATATATATATATATATATATATATATATATATATATATATATATATATATATATATATATATTATATATATATATAAACTAGTTACAAACTTGTACAGCATTCATTTAATTAGGTATTTAATAAAAATGATTATATTAAAACTTTTAATAAAAATAATAGTAATATTTCTTTTTATTTCCGTTCCGCTATATAATTTACATACATCATTACTATAATTGACTATTCATTTTATTTGGTAAGCATAATAAATCCGCTTTGGAACCACGCAAAGCTTCTTCAATATTCCACGTTGAGAGTTAAGCTTTATTCCCACTGCTTTTTAGACTATCAAACGTGGTTTTCAGTTTTTTTTTCTGTTGCCCGACCCTCTACCAGCTACAAAGTTTTTCATGAGAATATTAACAATCATTTTAAATCAAATTGACATGGGAAAATCAGTGAAATCGCCAATAACTCTTAAAATATTGTGAAATTGGCGAGACCAGATGTTTGTCAGCAATTTTATTCTGCCAAGAAAACCCAGCTATTAAATTAAAAAATAAGAGAAATGGTAAGGTAGTTATTGAATCAGGTGTTTTCATGATTTGCTTCCTATCCGAGCTGAAGCTGGCGAAAAATGCAAAATATATTTCCTCACATGGCTTTTGTTATTCAGTTTTAAGAGATCATTTAGTTAACAGTAAAAATGATATTCAAAATTGGCCGATGAAACTGCTGGAACTGGATCCTTCGGTATCCAATACTTATGAAAAAAATAAAGATAAATTGGTATCAGAAGTTCTTGGCTTAATTTCGATCTTATTCAAAAAAAAAAAAAAAAAAAAAAAAAAAAAAAAAACTAGGAAATTTTTTTTATATTGTTTATGGGACTGATAGGGTAGAAACTTAAAAATTTTATTTAGTACAGCATCTGAATGGCATGTTTTTTTTTTTATCCCCGATAAAGCCATTCAAAATCAGCCGTTAAAACTGAGACCAGGTGTCAAACAGTTATGTATGCCTTAATGCTTCAAATACAAATTTTAGAACTTGCCCAATAGTATATACTCCAACTTTAAAAAAAAAAAAAGTTAATTATAGCACATTTTCAGTTTTAACATTTTTAAATTAAAATTTAAACCCCTCCCTTAAGAGAAACTGTTCAAGATTTATTATCTACTTCCACTAAATACTCATATTACATTACATGCGATCTTTAAAATTAATTTCAAACCAATGTACGTCTACTACTTAAAATTTTTCAAGAAACTTCAAGAATAAAGCTATAAAGTTACTAAAATCTCGAGTACTAGGGAAATTCAATATTCTACATGGAATATGAAAACTATGCAAAACGTTTGAAATGCGAATTAGTGAAGGCAGAAATAAATGTACGAGCATAAATAAAAAAATATATATATATATATATTGATATCATATATACTATATTATATATTATACTATAAGTATATTATATAGTATATATATATATATATATATATAATATATATATATATATACATATATATACTATAGTATATTAATATAATATATATTATATAATATATATATTCATATATACATTTATTAATAAATAAGTTCACTTCAAGAGTAACGTCTAATTTTTTAAAATTACATTCATGCCTCAGGCTGTTAAAAAAATACCTACATTTTTTTGTACGTGAATTCGAATAATATTTGACATCGTATTTAAAAAATTACAATTTGCATCATCAGCAAATATAATTAATGAAACTGTGTGGAAAAAGATGTATAGATCTAAGAGCCAGTTTGTTCAGATGGATAATGTTATGGGCGTGTTAGGAGTGAGAATAATTGATAAAATGAAGAATGAACGTATTAGAATGTTTGAGTGAAGAAAAGAGGTATGAGATCTAACAAGTCTGTAAAAAGTGGTTTGCATCATTTAGAAAGACATGTATGATAATAATCGATTGATTAAATGGAAATACAGTGGTGATGGGAAGCGACCCTTCGGAGACGAAGAAAAAGTGGATCGAGTCAGTAAAAATGTCTGAGGGAAGGGAATGTGAATATAGTCATACGGGTGAAGAATGGGGCATAATAGAGTAAATGGCGTGCTTTTGTGAGGGGGGGGCATAGTTGTGCACTTGGTCTAGGGAACGAGCCCTGACAATGCCGAGATACCACGGTCGGGGTGTGTCGCAGTGTTGTGAAACTCTATCGGGGATTTTGGCAGAAATGGGCTCGCACTTAAGGGTATGGGGGCTTTCCTTTCGACTTAGGTCATGTTCTACTTGACTATTAATTACGGTGCATAATTGAGTACCGCACCCCAAGTCTGCGGGGATTATGATATGCGCATTCCTATACACATACAGAAAAGGCAGACTTTTTAAAAAATAAAATAGTTATGTGCAAATTTAAACACTCCGAATCAACAACTTACACAAGCAGCTTTACACAAACTAAAGAGAGCTAGTGATGGAAGGACAAGGTATCGGAATCTGCATACGAAATTAATTTGGCATAGTACAATGAATATAAATAAGCATCGGAAATTTTGGAAATCCCAAATCGTAATCAGAAATTATTTTTGCATCATCCCATAAAAAATATTTAAAAAAATGCCAAAAAAAAAACTGAAAATTTCATATAGAAACTTTTAAGAAATGTTTCATTATTTTACTTCCGAAGTTGATGCTCAACAATGTTACTAGTTTACTCCATTAATATCAATGAAATAAAAATTTTTGCTCACCTTACACCAATTCCAGTTATTTAAAATAATGATCACAATAATGTAATTTAAATAGTACGATCTTGGAATTTTCTGTTTCTGTCTCTGTCTCTGTCTTGAACTAGTTATGAATAAAGGACCCTTTAAAAATATAGTCATTAATTAACCTCGATACAAAATTTAAATGTAATAAAAATGAGTGGCTGTTAATGAAACATTTATCTTTTATAGAGAATAAAAATTTTAAAAATGTACAAAAAAATATAATTAACTTTTTTTCCTAATTTTTAAAACAACTGCAATAATTAGCAAAACAGTGTTTTTTTTTTACTTAATGCATTTATAGATATATATTTATATATAATTATATATATATATATATATATTATATATAATATATTTATAATATATATATAATATATATTAATATATATATATATTATAATATATATATATATATAATATATATATATAATATATATATATATATATATATATATATTATATATATATATATAAATAAATATATATATATAAAAACTATATATATATAATAATTATATATATAAATAAATATATATACTATATATCTTAATTATATATATTATAGTATATATATATATATATTATTATATATATATATATACTATAATTACTATATTAATATATATTTATTTTAAAAAGTTCACACCTCACGGGCATAGCCCCTATTACAAGAGAAGGAACTTTCTAGGTATATTTTCTACCTAGGATACCGATAGATTTCGAACCCGCCGGCCTTAGCCATTCTTTACCGTTTGTAAGCCACAGGTAGCGGCAATAATATATATATATATATAATATATTATATATATTATTATATTATTATATATATATATATATATATATATATATATATATATTATCATACTTTAATATAACATCCTTTTTAACGTGCTTTATCCCATTCTCAGAGGGTAACACGAGGGACTACAGGAAATCGAACTTAGCGGCTATCCAACCAAGGCGCAACGTGTTCGCAGTTGAGTTTAATTCTTGCCCCCTTGTAGCTAAAACCCACACTGCTACGTAATATATATACTATATATATAATATAATATATTATATAATAATAATTTATATATTATATATTTATATTATATATAGTTATATATATTATGATTTATATATATATATTACTAATAATAATACTAATAATTAAATATTTAATAATAATTATATAATAATAATAATCAATCAATAATCATAATAATTTTAAATAATGTTCGTTGATAGATTGCGTTTATTAATTGTAAAAACCAGAACTATAATCTTTTGCCTATAGACAACCTTTAATAAGCTTGAGAAATTGTGAAATGCGAGCGTAGTGAATTTTGCTCTTTTAATTAAACTAACGACGTCTTTGAAGCAATTAAATTTGAATTTCAAGCGTCATCTTCGCCGCCATTTTTCTCGTGGAAATCTCCTTTATTGTGAATGCTAAACAAATTTACCAAAAAACGTATCAAACTCATTTCAACTGAAGAAATATTTCGGGAAACGCTACTACTAGACACTTATTCACTCCATCATATCCCGTCACTATACAACAGGTGGGATACTACTATTTTTGTTGGTCTCAAAACTTCGGGGACATCGAATTCTGGGAATATCTGCCAATTGCTGCTTCTTACGCCATCAGCATATGAGGCATATTTAACTCATTTGCTGCATTTCTCAATATGTTTACGTGGGTCGAATATTATACGTGTCTAGTGGATCTTCATATTGACTCATCTTGTTATTGCCCATAAAAGGTATACAAAGAGATAATGAACTTTTTATAATATTATATCTAATATCATATATAATATATATTAATATATATATAATATATATATATATATACTTTATATATATATTATATATATTATAAATATTTTATATATATATTATATATATATATATATATACTATAATATTATATTATTATATATATATATATATATATATATATTTATATATATATATATATTATTATATATATTATAATAATATATATACATATAATATATATATAATACTATATAATTATATATATATATAATATAATTATATATATAATATCTCATCCACCTCTTTCCCCAGATTGGGAGTAGGTTAGAATGCTCGCCAAACACCAAGAAAACGTATAAGAAGCAAAATAGACATACAAGTCGAAAGAAAGCAGCCTCACCTTACCGCTCTTTATACCTCAAGTAATACCTTCACAGTCTAAAAATCCACAGTTTCACGGTGCCTCGACTGACCCTCACTGTGGATATCTCATCAATGTTGAGTTCATCCCCTGGCAGGCCCCACAACCATACACCCAGGGTTGTGGAGTCGCTTCAAATAATTTTCGACTCCGACTCCACCTTCTGAAAAATTTTCCGCTCCAACTCCGACCTCTTGAAAATTAACCGACTCCGACCCACCCTTTGAAAATTAACGCTCCACTCCACCCTTTTGAAAAAATTACGCCGACTCAGAACTCTCACCCTCTTCAAAAATTACCGAACTCCGACTTCCACCCTTTTCAAAATTGCCGACTCTGACTCACTTCTTTTAAAACTACCGACTCCCCAACCCTGCTAAACCTCACAAAAACCCAGCCATTCACTTATTATATTAAGCACTTTGCTTCTCGCCTCTGCCAAACTCACATTCTCTCCTTCAGGCATTCCTTTACTGACTCAATCCATTTTTTCTTAAAAACTGGTCGATTCTTAGAACACTAACCAATATGCATTCGCCTAACCAACCCACTATCATCCATCCTTTCCATATGACCAAACCATCTCAATGTACTCGTTTATTCTCATCATTTAACACCTTTGCTTCACACCACCAACTCGCATCCTAATGTAATCAATTTTATTTTGATCAATTCTTCTCACACCTAACAAAGCCCTACGATCTATTTTTTTTCTTTCCCCCCCAATCTTCTGAACACAATTGCACTTTAGATACTTACGTCTGGTGAAATCATTAGTTTCACAATATAACATGAGGTACAGTTGGAGCATCCCTTATGTAAAACGCTATCGCACTCAAGACTTAGTCCCTTTACATCCACCAAGGATTTAATTGCAACAGCTGCCTTTGCATCATTCACAACTTTTTACTACACTCTGCATCATCCGTTCCCTTTTCACTCCAAACATATATCCGCATAATATTTAAACTTCAGATACATATTCCAGTGCTCGCCACTCTATACATTGACTTCACACGCACCAACGAAAAACTTCCTCACTCGCTGTCTACCTTAATCTTACTCTTACCTACATTTACTTTCAAGCCCCTCCATTTACACATCCTGCCAAACCCCTCAACCAATCCTCTCAAACTCTTCAGATTTGCCACACAAAACCAAATCATCCGCGTACAATAAACAGGGAACCCTCCGCACTTTCATCCCCATCATTCTAAACACCTTCCCCTCGACCACCCCTACCTCTTCAATTCTATTAACCCCATCCAAATATACAAATTAAATTACCAAGGTATCTCGTCAATGTAGGGCTCATCCCTTGGGCCAGGCCCATAACACATACTCCTTAACAAGATCTCGCCATTCACTCTTTTTATGCACCCTTCTCGCCTCCGCCAAACTCATATTCCTATCATTCAGATATTCCTTTACCAACTCAATCTACCATTTCTTTGGTCTCCCGTCCATTCGTCCTTTCCATATGACCAAACCATTTTAATACACTATCGTTTATTCTCTCTTTTACGCTATTCTTCACATTACACAATTCTCTAACACGTTCATTCCTCATTTTATCAATTCTAACACCTAACAACATACCTTCATTCAAAACCCTAGAGGGCTCGCGCTCAAGACTTACTCCCTTTACCTTGCTACCACTCACAACTTTCCTACTACACTCTGCATCATCCGTTTCCTTTTCATTCAATCATTCAACATATAACCTAAATATTAAACTCAGATATTTGTTCTAATTGCTCCCTATCCAACATGATTTCACAATGTAGACTCTCGTTACCCATTACCATCACCTTACTCTTATTTACATCTACTTTCAAACTCTTCATTTTACATACCCAACCAAGCCCTTTTACCAATCCTCTCAAACATTCTTCAGATTCGCCACACAAAACCTAACATCAGAGTACAATAAGCAAGGCACTCCCCTCTCTTTTCTTATTCTTCACTAATCAGCCCTCAGCCACTCAACACTCCTTCAACCAAAATACCAGCATATATCTTCCCCTGCAACAATCAATAAACTAAATAACACTAACACTATCCTACCTTTCTGGAAACACGCATACACGATCTCTATATGAAAACCTAAAAAAACACAAAATAACCTAGCTTCATATAGACCTATATTTATCCTGCTCTCTCTCTCTTTCTTTGTCTTCAGTCTCTATCTATCTATCTATCTAAAGTGTTCAGGAGGTTAATCCTGAATAGAATCTCCCCTTCTATCACCCTCTCGGCTACTCAACATGAAATCAGAATAACATTTCACCCCTTCACTACTAATCAATCTAACACAAAGCATCATCCTCACATGATTTAACCAAACCCTGCCCCTCTCCAAGTAGCAATAGACATAAACAAGGTTTTCGATACAGTTCCCGCCACCTTCTTAATAAGAAAAGTAATTTTAAATACAGAAATAAACATTATTGACAAGATAAAAAATGCAAATTTCCTATCCGAGTCCTACAAGGTCGTCACACCTTCCACAAATACAAACTATTTAATGGGAGTCCCCTAAAGTGCCACCGGGAGTCCCCCAGAGTGACACCCCATGTCCAACACTATTCAAGCTTTTTATGCACAACCTACATCAACCCACAACCGCATCTATAAAAATCAACAGCTATTCAGACAACCAAAAAATCACAGCCCAAAACTCGTCTATAAATGCAGCAAGTGGAGAACTACAGCAATATTTATAAACCAACTTAAACAATGGCTATTAACAAATAGAATGACTGAACCCCTCAAAAATTCTCTATCACACTACTTAAACGCGATAGAAGAGAATCCAATACCCATCTAACGGTGTTCCTTTCTACAATAGACTCCTTATTAATAATAAACAATCCTCCATCTTACGCTTAACCTTTGATACACACACGACATTCACCCCTCACATATACAATATTACCTCTAGACTCTAGAGGCACACATAAATTAAAGGTGATGCAAACATTAACCAGAACAAAATGTGGCCAAAAGAGACCCTCACAATAGTTTACAGGCAATAATACCTCTGTCCCCTCTTAAACTATGCATCATCGGCCTGGGCACCAGCAACATTACAGTCCAATATGAAAAATTTAGAAGTAGTACAAATTAAAACTCTTAGAATAATAACAGGCTTCCCCCTCCACACCCATCCATCATTTACCGACCTCAACATGATGGGCTGCCAATTATATGGCGTCACTCTCAATAGACCACCCCTATATCATTACAACAACACAACCCCTTCCATCGAGAAGAAAAAGGATCACACCTGCCCTGTACTATTCTGACATATACAACACGCTACCCCCCCACAGCCATTAACACAAAGAATGATCTCCGCATATTCAATTAACACCATACTAAAGACACATCCGCCCAAAATATCCAACAGAACAAATTTTGGATCGTCAAACCCAAGCAATGGTATCCCGCATGTACTCTGGGGGGGCAACCATCCCTCCCTTCAGGAATATTAATTTAAAGTAATAAAAATCAATAAAAAAAATCAATAAGAAAAAAAAAAGAAAAATAAAAAGTAATAAAAAGTAATATACCGTAAAATTAATAATAATAATAATAATGGAGAAATACAAAAAAATATATGTGGGATGTATGAGAATCACCAAGCAAAAAGGAGAGAAAAATCATACAAAAGAAAGTATGCTTTAGGATAGATTGTATATGTTCAAGGTGGGGATAATAATAATATAATAATAATAATAATATAATAATAATAATAATAATAATAATAATAATAATAATAATACATAAATATATAAATATTTGTTTTTAATGGAACTTACACTTGATATATCCTGTTTTGAATTTTCTACAACTGCTGAAGATTTATTTACATGTTTTTTACTTCTTGCATGCTTTCTTAAGTCTGTTATGCCAGCTTTTAAAGAGAGATTAGAGCTGCATACAGAACAGTAAGCATAATATATCCCTAATGTACTTTTCCTTAGCCATCCTCTATATAATTCAAGATGCTCCCATGATGAAGAATATTTCTGACTATAACGTCGTCTTTTTTTAGGACAATCTTTTTCATCTGGTTCCTTTTTACACTTGACAATATTATCCAATACCATATTAAAAACAAAGTAGTACTTATACAAAATCAAAAATGTAGTAATGAAGCTATGCAGTATATCACTAATTTATAGATTTTTTTTATAATGGTAGCTGAAAAAGTAAAAAAATTAAGACTAAAAGGTAAATATTAGTAAAATAAATTCTTTGTAAAAGATAAATAAAACATGAGAGTACAATTGGTACAAAAATTCAAATGAATAAAATATAATGCATCAATAGAACTTTTAGGTATTAAAAATAGGAATAATGAATAGGGATGGTACTTTCCTGACTGATGAAATGGATGTGAGGAGTGCAGAGGTAACACTTCAAAAATCTGCATAACATTGGCAATAATGAAGAGGTTATAGCGATTGTGTGTGTAGGTTTGATGGTGTAAGAAGAAGTATGTATTTTGGGGACGAGATAATTATCCAGGAGGAGGTAATAGGTAAAGTGAGAAAGTTAAAGTATGGTAAATCAGCAGGCGTGATTGTGATTGACTGGATATGAAAGTTGTGTAACAAATGGTTTGTGGCAGGGTTGGTATCAGTGGGCCTGACCCCAAAAAACCCACCGTTTTTTGTGTTTTTTTTTAAAAACCCACATGAAAATCCCCGCTATTTTGCCCATTTGGGTTTTTTCAGAATAATTACATGTAAAAAAAGTAATAAAAAAAGAAAAAATAATATAAGAAATTATACTTTTATTTAGTTAAATGTTTATAAGCTCATTTGAATTCATTTGTTGAAAGGAACCTATATACTTATACTTATACTCAGCCCCTGCGGGCCACTTAATTGGAGGGCCTACACGCTCCAGAAGCCAGCCTCCGCCACCGGCGGGTTCCACAGGTCGAGGAGAGAGGAATAGAAAAGTTGGCACAAGGCACCGAATAAACGTCGAGAGTCGGGCACCTCAGAAGAAGTGCCTTTGTATCTTGAGATTGTAGCCATACTGTGCAGTGGGGGAATGACGTTGTCTAGTTTAAATCTATGTTTATATGCATGAGTCTCGGATGTGATCTGATCTTCACCGAGCGAGAGTCCATTGACCCTTCTGGACCAGCGTTATCTTCTCTAGGGGAAAGTTTTGATAGGGGATTAATATAATGTCTTATTCTTGGCGTTTTGTGAAGGTAAGTCTGTTGTTAAGGTGTGGTATGATATGTAAATCTCATGAAACCTATGGGAGGGCGGGAAATTATATTGTAAGTGTTGTTATAGAATTGAGAGCTGGTGAAGAAGGGGGGGTTTTAGTCTTTGTTTGAGGGAAAATTGGAAGAAAAAAAAAAGAAAAAAAAAATTTTTTTTTTGGTTGACCATAGGTTGGGTTGCGTAGGTTTTCTGATAGAATTTAGTCCCCACCATCTCCAGATGTGGGAAATGGGGAGGATGGAGGTTTCT
>JABUQX010111406.1:10000-15000 GCA_015478945.1 Trachelipus rathkii | reverse complement strand
TTTTACTTTCGAAGTTAGCGTCCGCTCTATTATAAAATTACACATCGGTTAGAATTCCTGTTTCGCTCGCATCGCCTTCGTCCCTTTTCCGCGCTACGCTCTCGGCCGCTCGTTCTCGCTTTCGAAGTAGCGTTCGCGCTTATTTAAAATTACCATCGGTTAGACTGCAGAGATTCTCTTAACCTTCTTTAACAAGACGATCAACTGCAGGAAAGAGGGATTCTTAATCTTCTTTAAACCAAGGGATGAGCAACTGCAGAGATTTTCTTAACCTTCTTTAACAAGATGATCAACTGCAGAGATTCTTAATCTTCTTTAACAAGATGATCAACTGCAGAGATTCTTAACCTTCTTTAACAAGATGATCAACTGCAGAGAGATTTCTTAATCTTCTTAAACAAGATGATCAAACTGCAGAGATTCTTAACCTTCTTTAACAAGACGATCAGATTCACGACCCATGTGACTATTTTGAAATTAAATTGCTAATGTAATTGAAAATGAGTTTTGTAATTAATCATCAATACACAGGGTGTAAAAATACTTTTCATATTTCATTATATATATATATATATATATTATATATATATATGTATATATATATTATATTATATATAATATATATAATATATATATATATATAATATATATATATATATATATATATATATATATATAAATATATATATTATAATATATATATATATATATATATATATATATATATATATATAATATATATATATATATATATAGTATATATATATATATATATTATATATATATATATATATATATATATATATATATATATATATATATATTATGTATATATATATATATATATATATATATATATATATATATATATAAATATATATAATAGTATATATATATAATATATACATATATATATTATATATATATATATATACCGGTATATATCGTGCTCTACAAATGTTAAACACAAATAAGATATAAAATTTAAAAAAAAAAATTTAACACTATTTTTTTTAGAAGCCCCGGCGACCACCAAATTTGGGTAGGTCGGCGACTTCAAAGGTTAAGAAAACCGGGGTTAGAGGCAGGAATGCTATTTTCTCCAAACAATAACAGGGGTCATATTAAGCATTTTATGTCGAATTTCGATATATCTTTTTCGAAGACTTGTCTTTATTTTATCTCTACAATAAAACGGGCGACTGCGTGGTGGGGGACTGACGGGATCAACGTTTCCCCGTTCTTCATTAATAAATAAAATTAACATTTTAAAGAAGATTTTTTTTTATATGGACAAGAATTCTAATTTCTTCTTCTTCTTCTTCCTCTTCTTCTTCTTCTTTTCTTTTCTTCTTCTTCTTCTTCTTCTTCTTCTTCTTTCTTCCTTCTTCTTCTCTCATCTTCTTCTTCTTCTTTCTTCTTCCTTTCTAAAGATTTGGGTGCAGGTGGCGCGACATACACCGGAAAAACAGAAATGGTTAGTAGAAAAACATGACGTTAAGTCGATAGGAGAGCAACTCCTCTCTTATCATCCTCTAATACCCATTTACATTTTATTTAATCACACTATACACCATTTTTAAATTAGAATGTCCCACTATGATTATACCTTCTCTCTCTCTCTCTCTTCTCTTCTCTCTCTCTCTCTCTCTCTCTCTCTCTCTTCTCTCTCTCCTCTCTCTTATATATATATATAATTATATACTATATATTATATATATATATATTATTATCATATATATATTAATATAATATATATATATATGTATAAATATATATATACTATAATTATATATATTAATATACATAATATATATATATAATATATATATATATATAATATATATATATATTATATATATATATATATATTTTGATAATTGATACTATATATATATATATATATATATATAATATAATATATATATATATATATACGTATATATATATATATATTTAGGGCGCATCCACCGGATCTCCGGCTCCGCTCGGGCTTTTGGCCGGAGTCCTGCACTTTTTCAAAGATTCTCCGGCTTCGCGCCGGAGACCACTAGTCTCCGGCTTTCTCTCTCCGGCCGGAAACCTATATTTTTAAAAGGTAGTCTTTTGAAAATAAAAATAGATTATAATTCATTGAAAGTTAATAATGAGGACATTTTAATGAAAAAATTATTTAGAAGAGCTGATTCATAACAAAAAGTGTAAAAAAAAATTAAAAATTAATATTTTTTTTGTTGTAGTGATAATATTAAATCAAACTAATAAAATAATAAAAATACTATAATTAATATTATAATAATATCATAGACCTATATTTGACATCATTTAACTTAAATGACTAATTATTTTTGATAAACTAACTTAAAAAGGCGTGGATATCCAAAGATGACACACCCTTAGCAAAGAACTACACTTTGATAATCTAGCTTTAAAAATAACAATACAGGAAATAGGTCTTTACATTTGGTAAACAAAAGGAATTTATAAACTACTGCTAATATCTGACCAAAAGACTAAAAATTATGATATATATCCTTTAATCTTTAAATTTTTAAAGAGCTTTTAAGTTTTAAAAAACTAACATTTGAAAACTATATTTATATATGTTTATATATATATATATATATATATATTATATATATATATATTATAATATTTATATTATATTTATACTATAGTATATTATATTATATACTAATTATATATATATATATTATATATATATATATATATATATATATATATAAATATATTATATATATACATACTATATATACATATATATTAATAATATCTATATATATATATATATATGATATTATATATAAAATATATATATTATATCATAAAGGTATTAATATATTGACGCTACCAGCTTGTTATTCGAATACTTTATAGAGTATCACAATAGAATTTTTTTGAGAAAATTAAATTAAACTCTTATACGTTTACTCAATGAAAGGAAAGTTAATTAGTTTTCAATTCTAGTGAGATAATTCATTCGCTGAAAAAGAATTAACAAAATGCTCTTAAATTATGATGAAGAAATAGTAGTTGATCAGCTCGTTTCTTAGTTGGCGATTCCTTTTACTTGTAGAAATATTTCCTGCTTGGCTAAACTTTCTCACGATAACTTCCACTTGAATGTTGCTCCAGTAGAGATATTCCTAGCATCCGATGAAAAACATCAAGTAAAAGGCTTTTTCTTTCTCTTGAAAGTTCTATAATTGGCTAGATGTCAGTAATCCGGAATCAGCTTTCCATAAGTGGTGCTGCAAAATATTTAACCACAGTAGTTTTTGAATAGTATTTTCTAATTCATGTTCTTTTCTCTCACTGCTGCTCTACGTTTTTGCATTTTTAACTTTTTTCCTTCTCCTTGAAATCAGTTCCCACTTGGGTTTGATTGTATCTGAATTTTCTTCATTTTCCTTCTAACGATTTTTTCTTGTAGCATGTCATCAAAGCCCCTCCAGAAAATTGAATGTGTTTCCTTATCAATATCTGCCGTTTCTTTTTCAGATTCTTCATGTGAATCTGTTTGAGACTGATCATTTTGATCATCATTTTTGTTCATCAGAATCTTGAACTTAATGTAACATTTTCTTTAGCTTTTATAAAAGCTTTACTTCACATTTCAACATAAATTTATATTATTATGATTAATAATATCAAAGGGAGCTAATTTGAATTGTGGATTTAGAACTGTTTGCAAGTACATTAAAGTTTCTTCTCTTTAATTGTACCAAAACGTTCAGTAACAGAATTAAAAGTTCATCTTTCATAGTTTTACACCGCTATCTTCCAAGTTTTTGCTAAATATTTTTGCAATGCATTAAATGCAGGTATACAAAAAGGTAAATCAACATCATTCATCACCGCTCTTTAGTTAATTCTTCAAATGGTCTGTAACAATCTAAATTTTATATTTCCATTCAGGCTTCATTGATTGCATTTTAAAGATATCTAGATTGTTTTTCGAATTTTGAAAATATATAATAATTGCAATTTTTTTGCTCTAGATCCTTTGCAGCATATAATTATGACGAAATTCCATCTTGTTCCAACATCTTGATTAAACTTGTGTCATTGGCAAAATTAGATTTGGAATTTCCGTTTAATTTCAGTTGTAGCAATTGGTGATCAACTAAAATGACCTACAGTTTCCCTAATTAAAGTAATTAAATATTTATTTGATTTTGCAGAAATCAATTAAGAGTAAATACTAGCTGTAGGAATGAAATAAAAAACATGGTTCTTCATTATTATAACACCTACCTGTCGCTTCTCTAACTTTTGTAATGTTTTGCCGTGCGTTTACTTAGGACAACCATGAATATTTTCTTTTTAAATCCCCAAGGCTCTAAGTGTTTTCCTCACTTTTTAGAACATTATATTTTCTTGCTGAAGCGAGAAAAACACTAAAACTACCTGATTGTAATGTTCCACTCTTCCCTTTTGAAAATCTTTATCAATTGCCAATGCCATGACATACTTGATAAAAGCTTTGTCATTTGGTTATATGAGGCAAGTCCAAATATCTTGATGTTAATGATATGGCTTGAATTTCTTGCAAGAAACAAAGAAAAAAGTTTATTTTGTTCTTACCCTTTTATATATTGTTTGGATAATCTCTTCGAAAAGTACCTCTTTGATGGAATATTATATTGTGGACATACGTATTATTAATCTCTTAAATCCAATGTCTTTAACAAAAGAAAATGGCAGATTGTCCACATCAATCAACCTTTCCCCAATTTTGAAATGAATTTTTGTGCTTTTTCTATCCATTAATTTTTCCCAAATCTTTTCTTATCAGTTTATTGGCAAAAAACAGTGTAGGGCTGAAGAAATCTTTTTAAAGAGTTTAGAATTGATATCATGGAATGGACAATGGATCATCATCTGCTCGTGTCTGTTGATATCATGTTTTCCTTTTTTTCGGCCACTTTTCCTCTTGAAAGATTCAGATATTTCTTTTATCTTCAAATATATGGTTT
>JABUQX010111406.1:0-2500 GCA_015478945.1 Trachelipus rathkii | reverse complement strand
TGAGTTGAGAAGGGTTTCAAAGATTCTTAGAATAGAATACAAGTGAAGGAGCTACAGGGGCGGATAGTTAGAGAGGATCAGACGCGGCTTCCTTTCGACTATCTCTTGGGACATGTGAGAGCGTGTCCAACACTGGAGGGAGGGAAAAGCTGCTGGATGTATTGGAGACATAGAGAATATAGTTCAGCGAGGGGCCGAAGAGATTTTCCTTTTCAGTTGGAGATTGAACCAACACAATGATCAGATCGAATAACAGGAGGAAAGTCAGATTTACAGAAGTTGCTAGAGATGAAAGAATTTGTCAAGAGCGGAGAACCCAAGGAGGTTTAGCGCACTGTCTCCTTTGATTGAAAGCCAGCTTTGTCGTCAGGAGTATCCCGTGCAACCGGATTTCTAGCTGAAGAAAAATTAGCGAGAGTGATAGAGAACGAGAATTTTTCACACCCGATAGGCACTGTCCTAGGACGAATGGCCAATGAGAATAAGCACGAGCAAACCATGATTATGAGGGAAAAAAGATTTTAGTTTTTAGAAGGACATGGAAATAGGATAAAGGAAAGAAATTGTAGCTGAAGAAGGAATGAACTTGCTCATCCCCATCAACGATTACAGCTCCCTCCTTATCTTTTAAATTTTATATATCCATCATTATTCCTTTATTGAGGTAGCCAATTTGCTATTATCTGCAAACTGGAAACCTTAATTTAAGTCCCTGGTCTAAATATTTTATACAT
Organism: Trachelipus rathkii; assembly: GCA_015478945.1. Classification (NCBI taxonomy): domain Eukaryota; kingdom Metazoa; phylum Arthropoda; class Malacostraca; order Isopoda; family Trachelipodidae; genus Trachelipus; species Trachelipus rathkii. The sequence goes on along the minus strand of JABUQX010111406.1, from coordinate 1,766 downwards.
GTATGAGGAACAGCCACTTTGACCTAGGAAATCGTTACGGACACAACATGTCTCCTCATTTCCATAAATAAATACTTTTCATTTTTGAGTTAACTATGATTATTATAAAATTATTATTCATTATGTAGTATTTTATATTATTCTTATTATTTTATTATTATTTATTATTAATTATTATTATATTTATTATTATTATTTATTTATTTTATTATTATTATTATTATTATTATTATTATTGGAGGGACTTAAGGAATCAATTTGATCGCTAAGAATAATTTCGAGGGAGGTTGACCCGCTGACAACATATTCCTGTCTACAGCCTTATTATTATATATATACTATATATATATATATATATATATATATATTATATATATAATATATATTATATATAGATAATATATATATATCATATATATATATATATATATATATATATATTATAATATATATATATATATAGAGACGAGAGAGAGAGAGAGAGATTTTAAATGTTTTTTTTTCAATTAATCGTCACTCGTCATCGTCTCGTTTCATTCGTTCATCGTCATTCGGCAAAATTTCCGCTCTAATTCGTCATCCGTCATCGTCATCGGCAAAAATTTTATAATCGTCCCATCACTAATATTATACATATATATATATAATATATATTTATATAATATATATATATTATCATATATATATTACTATATAAATAGTATATATATATATATATATATATATATATTTATATATATATCATCATCATCACATCATCATCACCCCACCTTCTTTCCCCAAGGCTGGGGTTAAAGTGCGTAACATGTGACCGGCAAACAGAAAGAGTAGTGATGAAGGGAATATGAAGCAAGTCGAAAATAAAGCCCCAGCCCTACCGCCTCCTTTATACCTTTTAGTGAGAAACTCGTCGCAGCTCAAGAAAATCCAACTAGAGCTTCCACGGACCGCGACGGGACCCTCACTCACTTATGATATCTCGTCAATTGGGGGTTCAATTCCTTGACCGGTAGGTGCGGCCACAACTATTTACCCTCCTCACAAAACCCCCGCCATTCACTTCCTATTATGCACCTTCTTCTCGCCCCTACCAAAAAACTCACATTTCTCTTCGCAGGCATCCTTCCTGAAACTCAATTCCAGTTTTTTCTTCCGGCTTCCCAGCCCGCTCGATTTCCAACACACCTTCCACACCACTTATTACATCCGCTTAACAACCGAACCTGCATTCATCCTTTTTCACCGTGACCAAACTATCTCAATCGTGCTTTTATTATTCTCTTCATTTTGATTTCTCTTTCTTTTCCCACCACAACAACTTCTTTAATACGTTCATTTCCTCAATTTATTCAATTCTTCCTCACAGCCTGACCCAAAAAAAACACCCCCCAAAAACAAAAAAAAAACAAAAAAACCCCCCCCCTAAGATTGGATATCTGGAGCAACATTGTACTTTGGGACATCCTATACCTCTTATATCTAGACCATTAGCCTCACTTTTACTATACATTACACAGTAACAACAATTACCCTCTGGTAAGAATTCTACGCGCCAACTCAAGACTTTAATCTCATTTATATCACCAACGATTTAAGTTGCACCAGCCACACTTTGCCGATTCGACATAAACACTTCTCTACTGCACTCTCGCCGCAATCCGGTTCCCCCTCAACTCCAAATATATTCCCTAAATATTAAAACTACAGACAACTTCGTTCCAACTGCTACACCATCTAACATAACTTTCACCACCTAGATCTCTCTT
>JABUQX010111405.1:15000-22500 GCA_015478945.1 Trachelipus rathkii | reverse complement strand
TATATTATTATTATAATATATATTATAATATATATATATATATATATCAGTAATATATACTATATATATAATATATATATATATATATATATATTATATATATATATAAGTATATATATCTTTCTTTCTTCTTCACCTTCCTCTTGCCCCAAGATTGGGAGTAAGGTTCGTTACAAGCATCGGAAAGAAAAAGCAGTAGGAGAACATGACCAAAACGTCGAAAAAAAGCCCAGCCTTACGCCCCCTCTGTTACCATTAATTAGTGAGAGCTCGTCACAGACAGAAAAATCCACCCTAGAGCATCATGGACCGCGACGGACCCTCACTATGGTAAATCGTCATGTAAGGGTTCATCCCCTGGCCCAGGTGGGCAACAACCATGCCCCCATACAAACCCCGCCATTCTCTCCTATTATGCACCTTACCTCTCGCCTCTGCCAAACTCACATTTCTCCTTCAGACATTTCGTTTTCTGACTCAATCCAACTTCTCTCGTCTCCCAGCCGGTCGGTTCCAACACACTCACCACTATACATCCGCTTAAACCAACGACTATCACTCATCCTTTCCACATTGAAAAAACCATCTCAAACATACTTTTTATTCTCTCTTTACCCCTTTCTTCACACCACCACCACTCTTAATACGTTCATTCCTCTCTTTACAATTCTTCTCACACCTAAAGCACACCTTTAGATGTCCATCTGAACACATTGAACTTTAGATCTATACTTCTTATTCCAGACCATAGTCTCACTACCATACAAGAACACACAGCTAACAACATACCCTCATGTAAACCTAGCGACTCAAGACTTAGGGCCTTTGCATTTCACAACGACTAATTGCACCAGCCACCTTCTGCCATTCACAACTTTCCCTACTACACTCTGCATTCTCCGTTCCCTTTCAACATATGCCCTAAATTATTAAACTCAGACACTTGTTCAGCTCTCACCATTAACATAAACTCAGTCCGGAGTAAAATCCGCGACAACCATAACCTTACTCTTATCCACGTTTACTTTCAAGCCCCTCCTTTTACACACCCCTGCCAAATCTCTACTACCAATCCTCTCAAACTCTCTTCAGACTTCGCACCACAGAACCAAATCATCCGCATAGAATAGGTTAGGGCACCCTTCCAACCCATCTCCCATTCTCCACCATTACTAATCACCCATTTCTGCCATCCCCACCTCGATTCTTCATAACCCCATCCATAACAATGAATAACCAAGGAGACATAAACCAACCCTGTCTTCTCCGCTATTAATCCTAAACCACACACCATTGACACCATTTATTCTTACACACGCCGCACTAGCTTCATAACATACTTTTGATTCCATTCAGAGAGCCTAACCACCAACACCATATATCACTAACCACCTGCCATAGAGCTTCCCTATAACCTCTATCATACGCCTGTTGCAATCCATAAACCTAAATACAATTTATCTTCTTCTCCCTCATTTTCTCCAATCATTTGTTTCAATGTAAAGATTTGATCCACACATCTCTACCACTCCAAAACGCACCTTATTCTTCACAATCAGTCCTTCAGTCACTCGACGCACTCTTTCGACCAAAAATACCAGCAGATTTACCTTTCTTCAACACTCAGTAAACTCATTCCCCTATAATTTCTACAGTTGCCCTTTCTCCCATTACCCTTATATAAGAAGGTACATAAAGTCTCCTCCAATCCCTTGAACTATACCCTCTATAACGCTTTATTACACAAACTTCAAATCCAACAATCACCATCTCGCCTCCGTTCTTGATCATTCACAAGTAATTCTCTATGCCTGGCAGATTTACCATTCTTCAACTTTTTCACTTCTAACCATTACTCCTCCTTACTAATAACCTCATCCCCAAAAAACCTATTCCTCTCCACCATAAACCACACACATTTCACTCATCACACGCTTCATTACTGTAATATTGTGCAGATCTCAAGTGTTCTTTCCACACTTTCTCACACCTACTTCATCCAGTTACAAAAGCACTCATCCCTATATTATTCTAAGTAGAATTCCCTAGTATTCCTCATTCTTAACCTTGGTCGCTTCCTTTCCAGAAACGCTTCCTATTCCCTTGTAAGTCCCCATTCATTCTCCTTCCAAACGGTTCATTTACTTTCTTTACGTATGGAACTTTGAGTATTCTTTTTTCCTCCTATATATAATTCCAAAGCATCTTTCTTTTGATCTATCATTTGCTTTAGACATCAACACGCTTCTTTTTACCATTAACCGCCTTTTCATCACACCTTCATTCCACCATTCACTACTTAATACTTTAGCACATCCACATACTTCCTTGCACTGCTGCTTACAATTGCTTCCTTCATTTGCCCCCCAGATTTGTTCAGTATCAACTTGTCACATTCAATAACCCGTTTTACTAGCGACGCTCCTTACATATTATCCCTATCTATCTTGCTCACTAATTCTCACTCTAATTTACCTAGCTTCCTTTCGTATTCACCTTCCTCTCCATCAACCCCCACTAACTTTAATTTTACATAAAAAACAATCATAATATCGATAATTAATAAATACCTACTTTTTATACTTTTGTAAACACATACTCAAATTTTCCTTCTTCACCAACACGAAATCAATCATACTTTGCACTTCAATACCATCTCTACCTTACACCACCTCTAGTCTATACTGGATTACCGCTAAACAAAGATTACTTTAAACACATACCTCTCATCTCACAGAAATCAATCACCTTGCTACCATTCCTCATTTCTCCCGCCACCTCTCTATCTATCCATCCCTTATGATCACCTATCACAACCATTCAGGGCCCCAATATCATCTGAAGCTCCTACTCACCCCATCCAGAACATCATCCCCGATTATCCCAAAAAATCGTACTCTCTTCAACGTTTCCCATGGACCATTCACGTCACAAACCACACATACCTTTGACCTTTTCAAACTTTAAATTTAACCATAAGAATTCTAGTGGACTACACAATCAAAGTCTACCAGAGCTTCATTCCCAGTCACTCACACCTACTCCTTCGTCTTCCTCTCTCATCTCTTCACACCAGCACGCAACCACATTCACATCACACTCATCTCTATGTATTCTTCATCTTTGTTGCAGTCACAGCGAGCAAACAAATTTGCCCTTTCTAAATCATCCATCACCTCTTCCTCTTCCTCAACAAGTTTTATTCCTCTGACATCCATGTTACCCTACGATTCATACATTCGCCGAACAGATAGTAAAGGCCGTTTACGGCCGATCACGACCTTCTCCGAGGCCTGCATAGCATCCTGCAGAAAAATAGATGGTAGTAGGCAGCAAACCCAACTATCACCGTCCCTTAGGTCGGTCCTCGGACACGCAGGACTACAGATGTGGGCAATCCTTTCTCCCCACACACAGGGTAAAGAAAATATATACATATAGTAATTCAATAGTCAAAGTATATTATAATATTATATTATATATATATCATATATATATATTATATATTATATTATATACTATATATTAATATTATATAAATTATAAATATTATAGTATATATATATTTATATATACTAATATATATATATATAAAATAAAGAATAAATTATTATATTATATTATATTTTTATAGATATATTGACAATATATATATATATATATATATATAATATAAAACTAAATATAATATATAATATATACTATATAATATTATAAATATACTATATACTATATATATACAGTCTTATATATATATATATATATATATATATAGGTATATAAATTATAAAGAAGAATAAATAAAAATATGTAATATACTATATGAGAGCGGTCAATGCTTGAAACCATTCTAATTCATTTTTTACACTATAATTCTTAGTATTTAAATATTAAAGGACACAAATCTTTTTTATACCATTTCTAAAAATTTCTTATATATATTTTTTTTTTTTCATTTTTTATAATCAGGAAATTAAATATTAATTGAAATATATTAACTGCGTCCATTGAAGTTTTGAAACGCAGAAACGAGAAATAAATTAGGGGAGCTCTAATAAGTTATAAGACTATATATAATTATAAAATATAACTATATAGTATATATATATATTAATATTCTATATACTATATATACTGAGTGATATATGACATATTCTATATATATATACTATGAAATATATATATTTAGAGCGGCCAACTGGGTTGAATAATAAACTCCATTGGTGGGTCTAGGCTTGTACATGTTTTAAATGACAAAGAAAATTTGTATGGGCGAATGAATATTCAGCAAAATTAAATAAAAACAAAATAAATATAAAAAAATATATCCTTACATTATAAATAGTCCTAATATTACATAATATCATATATTGGAAAGAATATTAGATTCTGAAGATACCAGAAAATAGAGTTACTGCTAAAGTGGGAAGATTCAGATAAGATATGGGATAACCTTTTAGAAGGTGCTATGGATCATAAAGTAGGAAAATGACGGCGGCGAATAGGGTCTAGTTGTGGACAATCAATGAAGATATGGCGAACAGATTGCGGGGTATATGCAGATGGGAGGAGGGTATAGTGACATGTTTTTTTTTTCTTCCATGTGTGTAGTATTTAATATTTTCATTTTCCATAAGACCAGTCTTATTATGTACAACAACCACCTAATTATTATTATTATTATTATTTCTTAGTGTTTTACCTTTGAAGTTCTATTATTTGAGTATTGGGCCTGAATGAGGAGAAACGTGTGTTTTCTCGAAAGATTATTCCGGCTAAATTAAAAAGTTTTAATAATTTATTTGGGGCTTTACATCCTTTATATATATATATATATATATATATATAAATATATAATATATTATATATATTATAAATAAATATTATAGTATATATTATATATAATTATATATATATATATATATATATATATATATTATATATAATATATATATATTTATATATATATAATATATATATATAAAGAAGAATATCAATGAAGGCATATTACAAAAAAAAATAAATAAATAAATAAAAAACCACAAAGTTCGTCGATTTTCTGCGGAGATACAAAAGCAAATTAATAAATAAAGAATTAATTTTATCAGTAGAAATAAAATGGCATTTTTAAATGCTCGAAGGAAAAGAAACCATTTTAAAATCAATCAATCTCTTATCTAAATTTTTACATTTCTATTTTGGAAAGTTATTACTCCATAATCTTTCAAATATAACCCTAATATCAGGAGTAATTTTATCTCTTAACTTAAATAATTTAAGCAAGCTTGAATCGGTAGAATTGAATAAGAAAAAGCAAATATTTCAATTTGTTTGCTTACATTTCTAAGAATATTTCAATTTGTTTGCTTACATTTCTAAGATTTATTGCGAGTAATTAGAAATTTTTCTCATGAATTTAGCATCACATATGAATTAAAAAATAAATACTTGCAGTTACATTATTATTATTATTATTATTATTATTATATTATTATTATTATTGACTATTATTATTATTATTATTATTATTATTATTATTATTATTATTATTATTATTATTATTATTATTATTATTATTATTATTATTATTATTATTATTATTTTTTTTATTTTTTATATTATTATTATTTATTTTATTATATTAATATTATTATTTTTATTATTATAATTATATATATATATATATATATATATATATATATATATATATATATATATATATATATATATATATAATATATATATATATATAATATATATATATATTATATACTATATTCTTATATAAAATGAATTGGAAAATATAGGCCAAATATCTTTGTATCTAAAAGCGTTATAGAATTGATATATACAACATAAATATATTATTATATATTATTATATTATATATATATATATATATTAATATATATATATATATATATATATAATTAAAATCGCAGAAAAATATTAAAAAGCTTACGGAAAATTTATTAAATATTTTATAAAGATTCAGGAATTGTTCACATTTCTTTGAATAGCTTTTATTTAAATAAAACCTATATAATTGTTACCAATCTTAATGAAAATTATATTATCTTTTAAAATTATATTGAAAGAAATTGAGTAATTGGTATGTAAAAGTGTTTTATATTTTTAAAGTAGAATTTTTAATATAAATTTGTCATTACAAAATTATTTTGATACAGGTTTTGAATAGGTATTGCTTCTTTAACGTTTAACGCTTTGTATTTAACAAAATTAGAATTTATGAGTTGAAAAACTCGAAATTGATTTTAATATATATATATATATGGAGATTTTACTCTCCATCAGCGGGATTCGAAACGCTGGAATCCGCGTCGCTGAGTTAACAGTAACTGGTCGCCTAATCCACTAGGCCATCCAAGATTTAAATGAGTCAAAGAAGATTTTTACTCTCCATCATCGAGAATCGAAACACTGGACTCTGCGTCGCTGAGTTAACAGTGACTGGTCGCTTTATTCACTCATATATATATATATATATTACTATATATTATTAGTATATATATAAATATATACTATTACTATATATATATAAATTATACTTATATATATATATATATTTATATTATAAGATATATAATATATATATTGGTAGTTTACCATCTGAAGGGTAAGGGTTCAAACCAACATGACTATTACAAAATATATATATATTAAATATATTATATATATTATATTATATATATATATTATATATTATATAATAAATATATATATATTAATATACTATATTATATATATCATATATATATATATATATATATATATATTGAAAGGCAAAGGATATATTACATAACTCTACTTTTCAATTTTTATACTCTCTCATTATTTAATTTTTACATTATCAATTTAAAAGATTAAAAAATATTATAATTTTATTAGGTTGGGGAACTACTACATAGATTTTATTTAAGTAAAACTCGAATAAATGCTAATATATAATATATGATAATAATATATATATATATTATAATAATTATATATATTATACTATAATATATATATATATATATATATATATATGACCAAAATCCAGTTTCTGATCAGGAATCAATTTTGGAGAAATTGATGACTCGAGTCTTCGAGTCATTATATGCTGAGCACGTCAGAAGATTGGGTCAGTCACGGCGCTATTTATACGATAATGAAAAAATTACAAGGTGCGAAGCTCATTAAATGTTGATTCTTTATTTTTTATTTTTTTTTTATTAAAAATTGTATGAAATTATTGCGAATTGTGTTTTCTTATTAATTACTATCCCGCTAATAAAGATGCTATAGTGTGTTTATTTTTATTTTATTTTTTTGTAATTAATTTATGTATTTAATATATTAAATATCTCTAAAAATTACAAGATTAAAATATACAGAGCTGTGCAAGTCAATCTATCCGAATTAACCAAAACTTATCTAACCTAGGACTTAGGGACCGCACCTATATACCTTACACGGCCACTAAGTCCAGGTATATAA
>JABUQX010111405.1:5000-10000 GCA_015478945.1 Trachelipus rathkii | reverse complement strand
TGTAAAGTATAAGATAACAATATATAATATATAAACTATATATATAGAATAGTAAAATTAATATTAAACAAAGTCTTAAATACTACACCAGATAGTTTTTATATAGATAATAATTCTTTCCCTGACGATTATATTAATAAAAAAGAACGATATTTTAATAGTAAAATGTCACGTCTTCACCTTTTAAAATACAAGATCTTAAGTTAAGATATGTCAATCTCTTCCTCCTTCCTCCTTCTTCCTTCTTCTATCCACCATCTTCTACGTTTAACTCCAGTATGACATTTCTTACTAAGTAGACCCCCTCCGTAGGCTCTATATATAATTACCCCCACAGTACAACCCATTTCTATCGATACTTAAAACCTATCATATCTAAGATCTCTAACATACTACTTATAAACATATATATTGTGATATACCAATATGAGATACTATAATAACTAAAATATATATAATCTATAGCACCGCAATCCGTAGTCTCCAATGCAACCTATATGGTGCGACATCAGTTAGACTACTACGAAGCCTCTATCTATACAGACTCCTTCGTCACGTATAACATCCTCTTATCTATCTAAACGCCGAACTTCTCCTACTACTATTTCTCACTTCTACTATTTACATATACCAGGTTCATTAATATATGGGACCCCTACTCCGAGAGTCCCCAATCACCCTAATACTAAACTTATAACCCTCCATATCATCGAAGATTACTACACGGTATTTAAATTAACATATTAAAAGGATACAAATCTCGTATGAATTATATATACGATATATAAATTTTATAAATCGCACCACGCGACAACAAATCAGATAAAGAAAAATAGTCCGAGATAGCCATATACATGCCAGATAACATCTTGAAGCTATAATCACAGGAGAGTAACAGTACTACGGTCATGCCGACTCTTCGAATACACAGTTTCTATAAATTTACAAACGTACAATACCTTATGTAATATATGATTTCAACTCTCATTTTAAGATGATGAGATCTTCAATTAAACCATTTCAATTCTTAAGTGTATAACTAACATAGATAATAAAAAAATATGTGAAAGATGATTTAGTATCACCATATTTTGAGAAAACGAAACGAACGTAAATAATCAAATAACTACATTTTCATCTAACCACAATATGTAGCTTTAGCACCGTCATACCTTACCAAACATCTTAGCAAAGAGTTCAAATCCACATTTATCATCTGCGTTTTATACATGCAAAACTACCTACTCAAAAGATTTTCTATCCATTAGCCGTAATACCTCTAAAAATTTACATAACACTATATAATCATTTCGAAGTGAAAAACCCACTCCAGAGTAGTCCTGAACACCCATTATTGAGCGAGACTAGATATAACCATAATATTACGACATATTCTACGTATACGGATTACAAAACATATATTAATTAAGGACACAAATAATTTATTAATTATTATATATACTATAAATAGTGTACAACTCATGATCAACCCACCGGAGCCAGCAACCCGGTTCGAGTCGAGATCACGAATCTCAACTATCTCAATCTATATCATCATATAACACTCAATATATCAACCTCTTCTACGAACATTTCTGTAGAGGTAAACATATGATGTAGCCTACACCCCCCCTCAATGAGTGGCCCACGGACATAAGATACTCATATGCTTTACATACTAGAGTATTAACGTCACACATATAGCGCGCCTCCAAATTTAGCTATACGATATGATGAACCGGAGTGTATAATATGTGTAGTTAATTCTCGCGTGCGAAAACGATTACCCGTTATATGGGAATACGATTCGACTCAATAAATCGATAACCTAGCGGTATTACATTTTCGACTTAGGCTCATAGGTATCAAATTACTTACACTTATCAATATTGCCTGAGACACTAATCCTACTATAATTATATAATATATATTATATATAATAAATATAATTAATATATATTATATATAATATATATTAATAATTATCTTATAATATATACAATGTCTAAAATTTTATATTCCTTTACATAATCTACACTAAATAAGTATCTTATAATATATATATATTATATTATATATAATATATATATAATATATTATACATATATATTATATATATATATTATACATATTATATATATATATATACTATAATATATATATATATATATATATATATATATATATAGTATATATATATATATATATAGTATAATATATATATAATTATATATAATTATATATAAGATATATATATATATTAATATAATATTATTAGATAATATATATATATTAAGATATAATATATATATAAATATATAATAATATATATAATATCTATATATATACTAATATATATATATAATTAATTAATTAAATATTATAATAATAATATATATATATATATTATATAATATTATAATATATAATATATCAGTGATATTAGTAGATTTTCTATATAGTCTTTTCCTTTGTCTGTACTATCCGATTCCTAACTCGATGGCCAAGAATCTTTTTTCATGAAAGCAACCGACTATCCTCGAACTCCTGAACTCACATGAGAAGTTCGTATATATCTAAAAACAACCGATCATCTCCCGACTCATAAGAGTCTAGAATATATATTAAAAAACTGAAGACTCGACTCCCGACTCCCCGACTCCGTACTTATCGTAACTCTCCTAGAACTCCCTATATTAGGAAATTTCATACCACCATCTAATTATTGTACGTAACATACTAGTATATCAATCATATATATTGTAAAGAAATTTGTAGTAACTGTAGATAAAAATAGGTTATTATGAAATAATAAACTAGTTAACGTTAAACTTACAGGTTAGAACTTAAATAAGCTAATTAGAATTCTATATATTACATATGTAATATAATGTAGTAGTTACAACTTCCCAAAGTTAAGTATAAACCTCCAAATATGCGCTATTTGTATAATCAAAAATACTAAAAGCTCCTTTCCGAAGTTATAAAATCTTCTTCTTAAGAGAATATTAAACTATCCAGATTTATCGAGTCATATGTCTAAATGTTATCAAAAAATAGATATAAATAAACAAATATCTACGTTATCTTTTAAAAATGCAACTATGAGGAAAATATGTAAGTAATCTTCTTAATAATAATTGAAATTGTGATTTTCACGCTTATCGAAAAATGTAAGAGCTAATGATACTAGATATAATCACTAAAATCAAAAACTATTATCTATCCTTAGTGAGACATTAATTAAATTATATAGGTTCACATACCACTTCTATATATAAATGAGCTCATTTAAGCACTTTTATTAATTAATACGTAATATATATATAAATGAAGCTATATAATAACATCTCTTCACTCACAAACATTATAACGAATCTCTCTATCTCTAATAGTATATAATGTTATATATTGTACTAAGGACTAAGGTTTTATAAATTCTATTTTACTAAAATTACTTATAAATTATGTTATTTTTACTCTAACACTTTTCCTAATCATATTACTATATATAATTATTCTATGCATTTCTGAATATATTGAATTTTAATTATAATAGAAACGCATATTACAATATTGTATACTATATATATATAGACATTTAATGTTTATATAGCAGTCTAATAATAGTGAGATATAATGAGCATAAATACAAATTAATACAGCCAATATCATTTAAATCCTACTGCTAATCTCTATTCCTCGTGTGCTTCATTCGTATATCATTCAAATAAGCATCAACAATCTCTCTATGCTCAATAAACCATGTATTACATTTTAGTAATGGTAGGTTTAAAATCCATATCTTATTAACAGGTTTTTAGTAAAATGTATCTCCAATAAATATTATCATGCGAATTACATAGCACCCTTAATGAGAGTACAAAAATATCGATAATTTAACATAATTTCTAACGATATATCCCCAAACTATCTGTGTAAAATTTATAAATTAATTAAATATATATAATAATATATATATATATAATATATTCAGATGCATAAAACCACAAAAATTATATTATGTATAAATTATATATAATAATATAATATATAATTATTAAAATTAATAATAAAATAATTATATCTATATATATAATATATATATATAATATATACTATATTATTAAATAATAATATAATTAATAAATAAATAATATATAAATAAATATATAATATAATAAATATAATAAATAATAATAAGTAAAATAATAATAATAATAATTATAAAATAGATTAAGAATATAAATAATAAATAAAATAAATATAATAATATAAATATTCAATAATAATAAAGGAATTATAATTAATAAAATATATATATATATATAAAAATTAAATTACAATAACAATTTATAATTAAATCAAATAATAATAATAACAAATAATAACATTATAAAAATTAATATAATAATAATATAATAATAATCGTCAATAAAATAGATTATATAATAAATAATAAAGTAATTAAATAATAATAATAAGAACTATAAGAACGATTTAATAATGTACGACCAACTCTTACAAGGCGATTACGCTAATCGCCCCCAAAACTAGTATATTTTACAACCTCTTTCTGATAGCAGTGAGTACTATATAATTTTTACTAATACTTTATAGTTGTAAAGACTATATACGAGTCGAATATAGAGCCCAACCCACCGACTCTTTCCCAAAAAAATAAAAGAAAAAAAAATATCTAGAATCTACCTTACAAGATAATTGTAATTTTCAAGATTACCTATATTAGACTAAAAATTATAATCAGTACGTTCTTATACTTAATTACAATGATAATATTTTTATATTAAGAATTTAGCAGTTAAGTAATATCATACAAATTGAAAAACATAGTTTAATCTTATAATCAGAATACGCTATTTACAAATGAAGGAGGAGGAGCAATATGAGTATAGCCTCATGTACCTCATTTACACGTAGTCCCCTCAAGATTAATATATTAATATGAATAATATTATTTATAATATATAGTTGTCATA
>JABUQX010111404.1:0-31331 GCA_015478945.1 Trachelipus rathkii | reverse complement strand
TTTCATTTTATACTTAATAGTAAAAATGTCCATCACGATGCAAGTCATGTCATAAAAGCTTGTTGATTAAAATCTCTAATAAATAATAGGCAAGAGCAGAGTACTCTTTTTTGAGATTTTCTGTACGCAGTTTCTTCGGTAAGCGAATAATGAGGGCTCAAGCAGTTAGACGTCCATTTCTAGAATCTCAGAAGCCTATGTGAATCATTAGGATTTTAGAACAGACGTTCAACTGCTAGATGCCCTCGCATTTGCTTATAGATAATAATATAATAATAATAATAAGAATAATAAGATTAATGAATAAATAAATTATAATACATAAATCAATAATAATAATAATAATAATAATAATACCATAAAATAATAATAATAAATAATAATAATAATGAAATTAATAATAATAATAATAATAATCAATAATAATGAATACATAATTTAATAATCAAATATTATTATTTTATTATTTATATTATTATTATTTATTATTGTTACTTTTATGATTGATTATTATTATAATAATAATTATTTATTAATGTTTTAGATTAGAAAAGTAGTAATACTGTCCCAGTCAATCAATAATAATATATATAATAAATAAATAATAAAAATAATATTAATAATAATAAATAATAATAAATAAATAATATATAAATATAATAATAATAATAATAAAATAATAATAATAATAATAAGGAATCCAAACCCTCTCCTTTCTCCGCCAAAACTGTCTTCTGGCAACGTCCTCAGGAGTAAGTCTTTCAGATAGTATCTGTGTATGTGTCGTAATGTTCTTTGTCACTTCTTCGATAGAAAAGTTCCTGAAAGCGGTAAATTGCTTTGTTGATTTATTTAAATCAATTAATACGAAATGCCAGCTACATGGTTACTGACTGGATATACTATTATTATTATACGATCATTAACTCTGTATTAAAATAACTCAAAAGCATGATTGTTTATATTGATTGAATTAAAGTTTGATTAATACTTAAAATACTTATAACTTATAATATACTGAAAACTACGAAATACAATATTAACTAAAATATTACTGACCTTTATAGCTAATTTGGAATTTTATTGAATTAAATTAAATGGGTTGATTGGTTGATTGATTTGATTTGATTAGCCTGATTGATTGGTTTTATTGCCTGACTGAACTGATCATATCAAATATAATATTGTTAATACAAATCATTATTTATACCTAATAATAAATTTGACACTGTTATTTAATGAAATAAATGCTTTGACTTGATGTTGACTGGTTAAATCCGATTGGATTGATTGTATTAAATTAATCAATCCATTAATTAATTATAATAGTTTAATTGAAACATTGAATTATTCTATTATTAATTTGAATGTTTTTGTCAACTAAATTTAAGGTTATATTGAGTGATTTGTTTACAATGATAGATAGAATTGAAAAACTAAATTATCAAATCAACTTTTTGTAATCATATAATTTGTAAATAAAAATTTTATATACTTTATTTAATTTGAATTAATTAATGAAATAAAAGCTGATTGATTGACTTGGTTCAACTGATTAACTGATTTACTAATTAAATGCAACCATCAAACTCAATATACCATATTGATCAATAAATTGTTATTTATAAGACTGATTTATTATTTGAATGACTTGTAAAATAAAAATTAAAAGATTGGATTGATTGATTGATTTTTTATTAAATCATCAATCAGTCACTCTCTTCTCTTAAAATATTTCTCTAAAATATTATAATATTGTTAATTTGAATGAAATTTTCTCAGAAATAGTGCCGGACTGTTTGCTTTATTTATTATAATTATATAATATTGTTTAAATCAAATATTATTATACATTATTACTTTGAGATATATATTAAAATGAAAATACAAGAGAACTGATGATTAGATTTTGGTTATTAATTGATTTATTGATATTTCATTAATTAATCAGTTAATCAAATATAATCAGCTTTAATCAAATCACCATTGTATACCTGTATTATTTAAATGTAAATTAAAATTAAGATAACATGATTTGATCCTAATTAAGGTTTTTGTGAATCAGCATTAATCTAAAATTAGTATTATATAAATAAAGCATTAGTAAGTACACATTATATTATATAGGAATATGTAATAAATCATAAAATCACTCTATTGATTTCGATTGATTTGATTTATGATGAACAATCAAGTGGAGTCATGTATAATCTATTAAATAAAATATTTGTAAAATATCAATCAATTATGAACGTTATTTAAATTAAATAAAAAATAATTGATTGATCGACGATTGAGGATATTATCAATTTAATCTGATCAATATCAATCAGACGTGTATAAATAAAAAGCTATCTCTGATATAAATTATTATTCGTAAACTCCAGTCATCAATTTGAATGTTATTAAATTAAATAAATAAAACTTGCATCGGATTGATGATTGGAATGATTGATTGATTGAATTTATTGTTTATTAGTTAATTCAAATTATCAGATATAAAATAAATTTATTTAAAACAACTAGTTAGTAGACATGTATGAACTTTGAATTTTAATTGGTTTTAATTGGTTTTATATATTGAATTAATTATTTTATTAATTAATCAAATCAATCCACCTTATCATATCAAGAATGTAAGTAATGAACTTAACACTTTGAGGAAACTCAAGAATTAATTAGATTAAAATTTTAAATTATAAATTGAATAGGTTTGATATGATTGAATTAGATTGAATTTTATTACTTGTGACAATCACTGAAATTCATTTAGTTAAATGATTATTATTACCATGGAAACTTTTTATCTGATGGAAATATCAAATTAAAGCAATTTGATTGATTGATGATTGATTGATTTGATTCGATTGATTGATTGATTGATTGACTGACTAATCAGCTTTGAATAACTTTTAAATTAAAAACTGTACATTTTATTTACTTTTTAAGCAGTATTTTATGTAGATAAATTAAATAACTTGATCTCTTGATTCATTGAATTTATGGAATAGTTTGATCAATAGAGTTATTCTAATCAACAGAAATAATTAGATAATCATTTAAATATAAATAAATAAAATAAAGTGAATTAATACATCAAAAACAAAGCAATTTTATTAAATAAATTATTTGAATATTATTAATTTTTTGGTTAAAACTTTATTATTTTTTAAAGAAATAAAACTTAACATGTAAAAGATAAAAATTGAATTAAAAAGAAAATAATATATATAATTAAATGTAATAAAATATTAATTACTATGTCATTCATAAATGAAGTAAGATATATAATAAACCAAAACACAAAAAAAAGTAAATAATAAAAATAATAATATGGTAATGAATTTAGCGGCAACAAGCGAAATACAATAATAAAAAGGAAATATATAATTTAATTAAAAATAAATTGAAGTACTATCATATATACTAGTGTCAATGGCTATTCAAGTTACATAATTACCTCTACTTATATATATATATTATATAACTGAGTAATACTAATATATATAGGGCTGTAACGTAGTATAGGTATTTGTAGCGTTAATGATTATGTCAGTTTTCTTACCTTATTTTATATTATATAATATAATACTTTATCTATATATTTCATATAGTTTATATGTTATATATATATTTAGATATTATATATATATATTAGATCTAAACATACCTATATAGAAAATATATATAATATATTTATGTATATAATATATTATATATATTATATTAGATATTTATATATATACTATAATATAAATATGTGAATATACTATATATATATATATATATATATAAATATATATTAACTACATATTTATAGAATAATAATATATTTATATATATATATATATAATATATATATTTATAGTATATTATATATATTTAGATTATATATTAAAGCTATTATATATATATACCTATATATTTTACTATTCATATATATATATATAATATATATATATATATATATATATAATATATGATATATCCCAAACCGGCTACCGCAGTCAAGTAGCTCAATCGGTCGAACGAAACTCAGAATCGCAAGGCCCGGTTCAATCCACGTCGGGTGTCCGTATGGCAACAAATTACCTAGAAAAGTTTGCCCCTAGAAGACTGAAAAAGAAAAAGAAAAAGAAAAAACGAAAGGAGAAAAGAAAAAAAGAAAAAGAAAAAAAAGAAAAGAAAAAAAAAAAGAAAAAAAAAAAGAAAAAGAAAAAGAAAAAAAAAAAAAGAAAAAGAAAAAGAAAAAGAAAAAGGAAAAGAAAAATACAATTAAATTCTAATATAATACATCCATTGGCATTAAGTTTTACCACCAGTGTTCTGCTACAGGTGTGGCTTCCATTACTTCGAGCAAGAAGCACCTGTGGATTTGCTTAGTATGTTGATATAAAACTCCTGACGCAGGCTTTCCATAATTTCTTGCTCCTGCTGCCTTACCCGTTGGGACCCACTAAGTAGTCTTGGGCAGGCTTTGCCGGTTATAAGTAAGATCCTAAGAGTTTACATATATATATAATATATATATATATATATATATATATACTATCATATATTATATATATATATATAGTAATATATATTATATATATATCAAATATTATATATAATATATATATAATATATATTATACTACTATTATATATTATTATATTATATTATATATAACGTAGTATAATATTATATATATGGAGTTATAGTAGTAATATATATATATATATATATATATAATATACATAATAATACATACGTATATCATATATATAATGATATATACAAGATATATTAATAGACACCCCTATATATGTACTAATATATATATATATATAGTATATATATTATAATATATATATATATATATATATATATATATAAATATATATATATAAATATAGAGTATGAGTAAGGTTCTTAGCAAAATGACGCTACGTTTCTGTAGATTAAGTGACGGATGCCTAGAGAAATAAAATATCGATATCTGTTATTTAATATATAAATAGTAATAATCATATGATGAAGTCCGGTCTAAAAAGTTAAAAATAAAACATGAGCTTCAATCCAAACTGGACCCTCTTTCAGACGTGTTGGAATGAAGACTGAAAGAATTTCTAATCAAAGTGAAGAAAGATGCATGAGAATTTGAAAATATAAATAAAAAATAAAATTTAGGTATGTTTGTGTCCAAGATTTTTTTTGAGAAAAATGGTGTGGAGATCAATAATTTGTTAAGTGTGTGATCTAAGGGGTATTCACCTTGTAATTTGTTAAAGTTAGGGAGATTTTTTATGCATAATGATTCAATTAATTTACGTTGAAGGGGGTTGAGAGCCTGTGTGATGGGTTTTCATGGCATCAATGTCAATTTTGTGATTGAGTGTGGATCTATGTAATGTAAGTGCTGAACTGTGAAATCATGATAAAATTGTTTGTACGCTAAAACCTTCTTGTGAAGTCGTTAGTTTCACCAATATAATGAGAGGTAACAATTAAAGCAAGGGATTTTATATACGCATTGAGAAATGTATTAGATATTGTGGGAGGTTTTAAAATACATTTTTTTCTTTTTCTTAACATTCCACAAAAAACAAAAATTGGTAATACATCTCCTCCCTTTTTTCTAGAAGCCTTCGGTATTTGCTCCCCACTTTTTTACAAAACGAAAACTAATTACTTCTTATTCACGCTTTGTAAATTATCTATCCCAAAACAATTATTTATCCTGTTCCTAACACAAAAAGCTAAAAAGAATTTTACAATCCTCCTAATAACCCTAACCCTATTGCTCTCTCCTATTTACCTATCCCTATATACCTAACTACCAAGATCATCAAAGTCTTAACCTTAATCTCCTAAGACTCACTTTCTGCTAACAAACTGTCTTCCTTGAAAACGTATTTTTAAACTCCCACACATACTCTAATACATTCCCCCAATGCGTATAATAAATCCTTGCTTAATTGCAATATATTGGCTGAAACCAAACGACTTCACAAGCAGATACCAACATACAAGTCTATTCATGACCACAGAAACTCAAGTACTTACAATTACATATGATCCACACTCAATCAGCAATAATTAACATGAGCCATGACACCCATCACATCAGGCTCCAACCCCCTTCAACCATAAATTAATTGAATCAATTACTGCATAACAAAATCTCCGCTAACTTTAACAAATTAACAAGGTGATACCCCTTGATCACACAGCTTAACAATTATTGATCTCCGACCATTTTAACAAAAAATCTTGACACAAAACTACTTAATTTTTAATTTTTTTTATATTTTCAATTTTGATGCATCTTTCTTTACTTTTATTTTAGAAATTTCTTCAGTCTTTATTACCAAACACATCTGAAAGAGGGTCCAGTTTGGATCGAAAGCTCAGTATTTTAACTTTTAGGAAGACTCGTTAATGTTATTTATATTATATTGTAAAAGATTTGGAAAATCAATTTCTTTAATCCTTCTGTCTGATATTTCTATAACAAGCATTCATGTAGTATCATACATAGAGTACCTAATATATATAATATATATATATATATAATAATATATATTATATATATATATATATATATATACATATATATATATAATATTATAGTATATATATATATATAATATATATATACTATATAATATATTATATATATATATATAATATAATATGTGCATGTATATTATACAATAAGTATATAGGTCTTATAGGAAATATATGTAATATACAGCAAATATTCTCAATATATATATATATATATATATATTTATATATATATATATATATATATATATAACTATATTAATTATATATATATATATATATTATAATATATATATATAATATATATATTATATATATATAATATTAATTATATTATATATATATATATATATATATAATAATATATATAATATATATATATATATATTATATATATATAATTTAGTATATATATAGTATTATATTTATATATATATTAATATATAGATATACTATATATATATATAATAATATATATATATTACTATAATATACTATTTATATATATATTATATTATATATAATATATATATATTATATACTATAATATATATATATATATATATAATATATATATATATATAATAATATATATATATATATATATATATATATATATATAAATATATATATAATAACTATATATAAATGTTAAAGGTGATCAGCAACGTGCTCATCTATTTCTGAAGATAGTTTTTTTTATCAGTGTTCCTGTACAATGGTAAATCTTGCAAAAGTGATTTGCCATATAAATTATATCCTATATTCCATATTCATCACTACAGAAAAGCGTAGTTTCTAGCCGTTATAAGCTTTGTATTTTGATAGGCTATTATATCCGTGCTAATCTTTGTAAATGTTATTCTCAATCTGATAAGTTATATGTGAGGAATATCGTGTCGGAATATTAAGAGCTTTAAAAGCTTGAATTCACTCCTGTGAATTTATATACTGCTCCAGGTGATATTAAATTTTAAGGTGTTCAAGACAATGTACTTATCCATTTAAAGAAGTTTATTATCAAGTGTTCCTGTAAATGTTAAATCTTGCAAGTGATTTGACATATAATCTATAACCAATATTCCATATTCGTCACTCACAGAAAAAGTGTAGTAAATAGTTGTTTTAAACTTTGTATTTTAAAGAGCTATTGTATTCGTGCTAATCTTTGTGAATACCATTCTCAATCCGATAAGTTATATGTGAAGAATATCTTGTCGGAATATTACGATCTATTTTAAAAGCTTGAATTTATCGTAGCTTATATTTGCAACGAAGAAGAATAAATCTCGATAAACCCAGGAATTGTTTCTTGAAAAACATTAGTCTCTCTCTCTCGCTCCGTCCAAGGATCACGCATTGAAAATAATTATTGATTCTTTCATGCTTGTATTATAATTCACCAATTCTCGTATGCATTACTTAACTATTTTGTAACCTTAAGAAGAATTATAGTTAATATTTATACTTTATATTTTTATATTGATATTGCATCGTATAACACTATTGAAAAGGGAAAGTAAATGGGCAAATATATGTATGTATATATTGGGGGATTTTTAAAGAATTTTAAATAAATAAATAAATAAATAAAGGATTTTAATAGATAATTAAGTTTTTAACGGGTGTTAATTTTAAAGAAAAAAAGGAAAAGAAAATAAGGAAAGGGAGGGAAGGGGGGAAGGGGGGAGGAGGAAGAGGGTGGGGGAATAGATATAAACTGATAGTGTGGGTTTTAACCTTTTTATTATTTTATATTTTTTAACGTATCTTTATTGTTATTGTGGGTGTATTTGACGGGGTGGTGAACTTAGGTGTTGGGAAATACCTAAGGTGGGGCGTCACAAGCGTGCAGCCTGATTTGTAGTTATATTATAGAAGTAGGGAACGATGGGGAGGAGAGTGGTCAATGTAGGTGGGGTGTATGAACGTGAGAGGGGTAAACGAGGATTTGAAGAGGGAGGAAGTGGGGTTGATGTTTGAAGAAAAAAGGTTGGATGTGCTAGGGATAACAGAAACTAAGTTGAAGGGTAATAGGGAAGATGATTTGGAAAATTACAAAGGTATGATATCAGGGGTGAACAACAGAGTGAGGGCGAGGGAAGGGGTGGGAATAGTTATGAGGAAAGGGGTGTGGGATAAGGTAAGGTTGTGTAACCAGGTGAGTTCCTAGGCATAATGTGGGTAAAGTGACAATTCGGGGGAAATGTGGGTTTTATATGCGCATATGCACCAGGGAATGGAGGCGAGGGAAGGAGGGAGAGGAAAGATTTTGGGGAGAGCTGAATGAGTGTTGGGAAAGTTTCGGTGTAAATAAAATTTGTCTAATGGGAGATTTGAATGCAGGAGTGGGAAGGGAAGGGGGTGGAAGATTAATAGGAACCATTTGGGGGTAGGGAGAGAAGCTAATGGAAAAGTCTGATAGAGTGTTGTGTCGAAAGAAGAATGATAGTGGGGAATACTTGGTTCAATAAAAAGTTGAAAATCATAAGTATACATGGAAGAGTGAGATAACGGGGGGGGAGGGCGATACTAGATTTATGCTGACGTGTGTAAATGGAAGGATAGAGGTGATTATTAAGATGTAATGTATTTAGAGTTTGGCGGGGAGGGGGAATATCGGATCACTATTTGGTGGTTGCTAGGATTAGGGTGGGAGGAGAGGTGACGGTTAGGAAAGGGAGAAAAGAGGCAGAGTTGAAGTATAAGGTGAAAAACATTGGAGGAGACAGGTGTGTATAGCAGGGAGCTTTAGAGAGGTAGGAGGATAGGTGGAGAACCGTGAGGAAGGGAACGGGAATTGGGGAGGTGGGGGGGGAGTGGATGAGTTTTAAAGAGGCAGTATGTGAAGAGGTTAGAAGGGTTGTGGAGTAAAAAAGGGTGGGTGCAAGCAGAAGGAAAGGGAGTGAATGGTGGAGTGAGGAGTTAAAGGAGGTGGTGAAAAGGAAAAGGAGGCTTATGTGAAATGGTTGGGCAGAGGAGAGAGGAAAGCTGGGAGGAATAAAGAAGGGTTAGAGTGGAAGCAGAGGGCGGTGGAAGAGGGCGAAAGAGAGCAAAAAGAAGGAATGGTGGGTAGAAAAGTGAACGGAAAATTTTGACCATCGGGAAAAGTAAGATGTTCTGGAAAAAGTTTAATAAAAAAAGGAATGAAGAAGGAGGGTTGGGGGAGGGATTAAGGGGAGGAGATGGGAAATGGATAGGGAGGAGAGGATAGGGGTGAGAAGAGGTGGGAGTATTTTATGGACTATTGATGAAGTGGGTGAGGTAGGGAGGGGAGGAAGATATGCAGGGAGGTGAGGATGGGGAATGAAGAGGGGAGGGAGGGGAGGATGAAATACAAATGGAGGAAATTATTAAGGTGCCTTGAATAAAGGAAAAAAAGGGAAGACCGCCAGGTCTGGATGGAGTGAGAATGGAAATGTTGCAGAGGGGAGGTATAGGGGTGAAGGAATGGCTGCATAGGTTATATAACTTATGTTGGAGGAGTGGTGAGGTACCAAAGGATTGGGAGGATGTTGTTGTTTGGTTCCCCTGTATAAGGGAAAGGGGATAGGATGGAATGTGGGATTTATAGAGGTATATGTCTTTTAAGTGGGGTAGGGAAAGTGTATGGGAGAATACTGATTGAGAGAGTGAGAGGTTTAACGGAGGGGAGAATGGGGAAGAACAAGGAGGATTTAGGGAGGGAAGAGGGTGTGTGGACCAAGTGTTTACACTAAAGATGCTTGTGGAGAAAAGTATAGAGAGGAAAGGGAAAGTGTATGGGTGTTTTCTAGATTTAGAGAAAGCATATGATAGAGTGAATAGGGGTGAATTGTGGAGGGTGTTGGAGGAAAATGGGGTGGGGGGTAATTTAGGGAAAGGTATTAGGGCTTTTTATAGGAATAGTAGAATGTGTGTGAGAGGGTTAGGAGGGGAGTGAGATGTTTGGGGTGGTGTGTGGATTGAGGCAGGGGTGTGTAATTTCGCCGTGGCTATTCAATTTGTTTATGATTTATTGTACATAAGGATAGGACAAATAGGGAGGGGGGTGGATTGATGCTGCTTATTCATCAATCTCTTCCATTGTGAACATGATACTGTTTGCGGACAATACTGCCCTAGTGGCGAAGCAACGCGAAGGGTAGGTATTGGTGAAGGAGTTTGAGAGAATGTGTGGACAAAAGGGGCTCAAAATAAATCCAGGTACGAGTAAAGTGTTATGTTTGAGGAGGAGGAAGGTGAGAAGGGTGATATTGTTAGAGTTGTAGGAGAGAGTGTGGTAATGGTAGGAGTAAAAAGATTTTTTACGTATTTAGGGATGGATTTGGTAAGGGGGAGGGAAAGGAGGAGATATAACATAGAGTAGGAGAAGGAATGAGAGCTTTGAGTGGTCTGAGAAAATTATGGAAAGGGGGGGATTTATCACAGAAAGTTAAGATAAGTATGTTTGAAAAAATCTGTGTACCAGCGGTGTTGTATGGGTGTGAAACGTGGGGTTGAATGCCAGGTCCAGGAAGAAGTTGGAAGAATTTGAGATGAAGGGGTTGAGAGTGGGCGTTTTGTGGGGTTAGCAGAAGGGAGAGGATAAGGAATAGGGTGGTGGGGAGAGATGTGAATGGAGGAATGGTCTGGTGGGAAGAGCGAAGAAGGGAATGTTAAGTGTATGGGCATTTAGTGAGAATGGAGGAACAGAGAGTGGTTTGGAGAGTTTTGGGAGGCGGAGGGGATAGGAGGGAGAGGAAGGGGAGACCAAGAAGGAGTGAATGGATGGAATAAAGGAGATGCTGGAGGAGGGAGGGATGAGGGAGGAAGATGGTAGGGTGCTGGCGAGGGATAGAGTGGGGTGGAGGAGGTGGATGAGGGCGAGATGAGGGGGGGTGTGAATGAGGGAGGCTGTACGCACCACTACCCGCTCAAGCGGGACAAAAGTGTAGGTGAAATAAATAAAATAAAATAAATATATATATATATATAATATATTATATATATAATATATATAATAATATATTATATATATATATATATATTATAGTAATATATATTATATATATATATATTATATATATATATTATAAAATATTATAAGTATATATACTATATATATATATATATATATATATATATATATAATATATATATAATATATATATATATATATATATATAATATATAATATTATATAAATATATATTATATATATTATATATATATATATATAATATACTATAATATATATATATATATTATATATATAATATATAATATATATATATATATATTATATATTATATATATACTACTTTATAATATATATATGTAATATATATATATATATTATATTATATATATATATATATAATATATATAAATATAATAATATATATATATATATATATATATATATTAATATAATATATATATATATTAAAGAAAATGATAATTCAAATAGTAATTATAAATCCTGACACAATAATATAATAATAATAATAATAAATAATAATAATAATAATAATAATAATAATAATAATAATAATAATAATAATATTAAATAATAATATAAATAATAATAAATATAATAATAATAATATATAATAATGATAATAATAAAATAATAATAAAATAATATAATAATAATAATACATAATAATAATATAATAATAATTATATAATTAATAATAATATATAATAATAAAAAATTGAATTAATAATAATAATAATAATTAATATAATATAAATAATAATAATTAATAATAATAATAATAACTAATAATATAATATAATAATAATAATATATAATAATAATAATAATAATAAAAGTTTGACTTTTAACTTCCAATTCCCTAAATATTTCGTCTGATTTTCATTTAATTTTCTTAATATTACTCTAGCAAATAATTTGCAAAGAAAGAATGTGCTACTTATATTATTTAGTCTGACCGGTTTCGCCTGTAAACCTCGGCAATCTTCATGGAGTTTCGATCTAACAATTCAAATGAATATTTAACACAAGATTTAAAAATTTAATTCAAATTAGATTTTGATTTAGCATTTAATATAATATTTAATTTAAGTGATAATAGTTGAACTTTATGTTTAATGTCTGGTTTTGATGTTTTCAATGTAATAGCCTCACTATTTTCAGTTTTTGGGAAGCTTCGCATGAGGAAGTGTAAAATTTTTGATGACTTTAAATATCAGGACAATTGTTTTGTATGTTCAGTGAATAATATGTTCGTATATTTTACTAGGTTCTAAAAGCGGTGCTGGTATGGCCCTATCTGTTAATTCTCTTAGTCCTTGGCGTAATAATATACGGTACGTTGAGTAACACATCAGACTCAGGACATGCGAATTGTAACATCGAAATCGGCTGATTTAACTGTAAATACGTTACGTAAACTGTACGTCGACGTATAATTGGTTACACGACTCAGCCGTTAACAGATACTGATACAGACAAAACACGCTTTTAAATCTTAGTAAAATATACGAACATTATTCACTGAACTAACAAAATAACCTATACCTGATTCTCACGTCAATTCCAAAATTTACACTCCTCATGCTAACTCACAACTCGAAAATCAGCTGATGGTATTACATAAAACATCTAAACCAGACAATAGCATAAAGTTCAAGGTATTGCCAATTAAATTAAATATATTGAACTGATTAAAATTAAATTTGTATTTTAATTTTTTTAAAATCTTGTGTTAAATAATTTATTCATGTTAGAATCGAAAATCTGAAGATGTCCGAGGTTTACGGACGAAATCTGTCAGGCAACTAATAAATATAAATATGCCCTTCTGTTCTTTGCAAATAAATTTTCTAGAGTAGTATTGTACAGATTCAGACTCATAATGCACACTAAAGGGTTCGGCAATTTGAAGTTTCATAAGTAAAACTTATAGTTAAAACAAAGCTGATAATAGGAATTTAATAATATAATCAATAATAATATTAATAATAATAATATAATAATAATAATAATAATAATCAATATAATAATAAATAATAATAAATAAAAATAATAATAATAATAATAATAATAATAATGATAATATATAATAATAATAATAATAATAATATAATCAATAATAATAATAATAATAATAATAATAATAATTAAAATTATATCCAATAGAAACGCATTTATTGTACTATATAACAATTATGTATATCTCATTATACATTATTCAAAATTTGGGAACACTTACAATCTACAATAGTTGTTTATGAGATTAAATATCATATAATTAAAATTTAAAAATAATGGTAAGATAATAATATTAGCAGACAATTTTTTAAATAATTTCAAGATTTTGGTCTTCTATAATGTTTTATTAATATATTTTAATATTAAATAAATTAAATAATCTAATTATTTAATTTAAAATGATTGAGCATCGTCCAATTAATTCAGTTAAACCAGTGGCCCAGTCCTTATTTATTATATAAGATAAAATTTATCTAATTAGTAATCTTCTGTCAATCAAAACTCCTCTCTCTCCTTAGAGAGAGAGAGAGAGAGAAGAGAGAGAGCAGAGAGAGAGAGAGAGAGAGAGAGAGAGAGAGAGAGAGAGAGAGAAGAGAGAGAGAGAGAGAGGAGAGAGAGAAGAGAGAGAGAGAGAGAGAAGAGAGAGAGAGAGAGATGAGAGAGAGAAGAGAGAGAAGTTTTGGCAGAAATGATTCTAAATTGATGAATTTTTTTTACTTACGAATATAACACTGGCAATCTTTTAACCAGAATTTACTTGAAATGACTGCACATTAAAATAAGGACAAAATTAAAAGAAATATCTAAAATTTTTTAAAATTGTTTTAAATATTTGATGTATACTGAGGAAGCAAATAAGATTAACTAATAGATTACTAAAGACCAATAAGAATTGCAAAGTGAAGAAAGAAAAAATAATAACTGTCCAAACTTGACACACAAATTATTCATTAAATATTTATCTCAGCTGAATTAAGTTGATATATCACTTTAATATTTTATAAGAGTCAAATGATATACTTTTATCTGATATTTTTTACATAATATTTCAAAAATAAAATAAAAATAAAAATAAATGAAGAAAAATATCTTTTCTAAAAATATTTTATTGCCTTAAAGACAGTTATTGATTGGCATCACATGATTTGAGAATTAAAATGCTTTAATGTTTATAAACAATTTATCCTAAAGTAATTATAGATGAAGGTTGTTTGGTTGAAAAGTATAAACGGCATAATATCTGAAATGGGTTTTAAATGATCAGCCGTCGTATATACGCGTTTCGATTTAATTGTAAACAGCTATCAAAGGAACTACTGAGAATTGTATTTAAAATTGAAGATAGCCCATAACCTAACATGCACGTATAATGCAAGAAATATATCACCACGGAAAACCTACTGCATGTAATTATGGACAACATTTAAACCTCAACATGCTGGCAATTTATATTGCAAAAAAAATATTTGCATACATAAATATTCCTATTGCAGTGGCAGTTAATGTCATCGAACACATTTGTGAAGGCAGTTTTGTCGAATAAACTGAAAAACTGAGACAAAATTTATATGTAAGTCATATCTACATATGTAAACCAATACAGAATAAATAGTAATAAATACTATACCAAGAGTTGTATCGATCCAGTTTTGCATTTCATTTTCCACCTTAACTGATGATCCATATGATCTAAGAACACTTTCATGAAATACTCTGAGATCAAAGAGCTCGCCCAATTTTTGTTCAGCTTCTTTCCTAAAATTTCTTATTATGATTTCTCCCATCATGTAAGAGAGAGCTTGTCCTGGCCAGGCAATGTACCTGTTTATTTCGACCTATGTGGAAAGAACTATAGCCGTTTGATTTAACCTTACAAAAGGTAAAAAAAGATATAATATAATAAACATTTAAATTTAATAAAATTATTCAATATTTGCCTGTTAAAAACATCTGAAGAAATCAATCAGATTCGTAAAGATTTTATATTCTGAGAGTATTTGGGGGTCATCTACTTATTATTAAGTAATCTAATTATTAATTATTATATATCAATTATTCACTAAAACAAAAAACGCACCAAGCATACTATAAGTGATGCAATAACGTCAATTCAAAATTTAAATATGACGGATCTTTATTAAAAATATTTATAATTCTTAAACATATAAAATTAATAATCCATAAGAGAGATAATTACACATAAATATTTAAATTTGTTAAACCAACCTTTAATTCAAAAGGACCATTATAAGTAAAGGCGACATGTGGTGATTAAAAACATGTAATGCAGAGCTACTTTCATATTCGTAACCACCCAAAGAAGAGGCGTGTATAATATCCAAAGTACACGATCAAGCGAAACCAGTGCGAACAGCTTTAAACAAATGTCCAAAATGATATAAGAGGCACAATATCTTAAAAAATTTGTGTATATTTTAATTTGCACCACACTATATACCATATATATAATTAAAATTAAATATATATAAAAATAATATATATAATAAATATAAATAATTAAATAATAAATAATCTTATATCATATCAGATAAGATATTTAGAAAGTAATAATAATATCTATTTATTGCATAAATGGTAAGTACTTTCTAAAGAGATCCAGATTGTTAGTAAAATTATAAACTCGAAAACTTTTTTTTTTTTTTCTCGAAGACTGGATTAGAGCTATCGTGCTGAAACTTTGTATACGGGGTATTGGGTATGTTAAACTGCATACTGGCGAGTTTTCAAGTCTTCTAAGGTTAAGCTATATAGGGGTAGCTCCCCCGGAGAGCGACGGTGAAATAATAAATGGAGTACGCCACTTTTAACGCTTCCCTTTAACGAGTGAGATATAGGCCTAAAAACCAGAAAATAAAAGCATTATTATTATTATTATTATTATTTCATGGCAGCTCAGTGGTCCATTTATTATTGCATATTATTATTATATATTATTTATTATTATTGATTAATTAATATATATTATTATTAATTATTATATATTATATTAATTTATTAATTATATTAAATTATTTATTATTATTACGTCGATGATTTGAGCCGTCTCCTGCTTCAGGTCGACTCTTCTAGCGGACTCCGAACAGCGACACCGCTTCGGCTCAAAAGCGGTTACGGCTCAGAGCCTCCGACTTCCGATTCCAGCTCAGCCCCCGGAATACTCAGCACCATCACACGCACCGCGTAACCGCACACGATCTCGCACCAACGCCCAGGCTAGAGTTTAGAAAATGGGTATCTCAATGTCAACTTAGGTACCCCGGTTTAGGGATAACGTAAGCTCACTGTTAACGAGGTTACATGACCATGCACCCCCAGGGGGGGATGCCGCCCCTCAAACATTGAATATTGACGCTAGAAAGAACTTGAAACTCGGTATACTAAATCTCATGTAAAAAGGTAATATCTTCATTGTAGATGAGGTTACATGGACCGTGCATCCCCCATGGGGGGATACTAAGCCCCCCCTAAACATTGAATATTGACGGATAGAAGGCTGAAACTTGGTAGTTAAACACCCCTCATATAAGGTATCCACGCTGTAGACGAGATGGAAATGACCATGAGCACCCCCATGGGGGGATTTTCTGCCCCCAAACCTAGAATAGCAACGAAGAACGATGAAACTCGGACGGTATATACCCTTCATATAGGATACCCACACGTATTATGCGGGAAAGTTAAATAAACCGGACACACCCCAGAGTGGGGGTGTTGTTGTATCCACTCAAGCTTAGAAATTAACATTAGGACGAGTTGAAACTAGAGTAGATATAACCCTTCATATAAGGTACCCACATAATATATGGGCAGTTCAAATAGCCGTACACACCCCAAAGGCGGGTCTCCGGACCTGAAATATTAGCATAGAACGACGAAACTTAAATAAAATTAAATAAATAAATAATTATAAATAAAATCACAATATATAAATAAATAAAATTATTATTCTTTTGTAAATGTTATAATAAACTTAACAAAATTTACGTTTTTAATATAAATCCCAAAGAACAGTAAATCAGTAAATCACACACTGCCCTCCCACCCTTTCCGTGATCTATCGATCTATAGATCTATTGATTGCAAGTCCACAATTTTTTACAATTAAAAAATTTGCGTTTTCACATCACCTAAAGCAGTAAAATCAGTAAATAAACTGCCCCTATCTACACCCCTTCCGTGATTATTGATCTATAATTGATCTATTGAATCTATTTGATTCAAGTCATATTTTTTACTAAAAATTGTTACGTTTTTACATACTCTTAAGCAAGTAATAAATCAGTAAATCAAACTACTCTCCCTAACCACAACCATGATCTATTGATCTATTGATATATTGATCTATTTGATTTCAAGTCCTATTAATTTTTACTTAAAATGTCACGTTTACATACCCTAAAGCGTAAATCAGTAAATCAGTAAATTCAAAACTACCCTCCTAGCCCCTTTCCGTGCATCAATTGCTTATTTTGATCTATTGCATCTATGAATTCAAGTCATATATTTTACTAAAATTGTCAGTTTTACATAATACTCTAAAGCAGTAAATCCAGTAAATCAGTAAATCAAACTACCCTTCATACCCTCCTACCCTTATCTATTGATTCTATGAATTCAAGTCATTATTTTTACTAAAATTTAATGTTTAACATACCCTAAATCAGTAAATCAGTAAATCCAAACCACCCAACCTACACTCCTGTCCAAATATGATCTATCAATCTAATTTGCATCTATTGATTCAAGTCACATTTCGTGTGTCATTTTGGATAAAACATAACATAAAAAACAAAGTTCTTTATACACTGATCCACGCGAATTATATGCTAACGTAACAAGCTTTCACATTAATAAGCTAACAAGGCATTCATCCGCTAAAAGGAATATTTAATGTCAAAACAAACCTAACAACATCTCAAACACCGAATAAAACGGATTTAAAAATCAACAAAGTTCCACACTTAACGACCAAGTAAAGTAACTAAACATTAGCGTTACAAAGGACGTAACCTATTGCACACATTTGTCAAACTATCTCTAACATATCATGTTAATTTTACATTAACCATAAAAATATTTCAACAAAAAAAAAAGTTCACCATAACCTTACCCGAGTACCATAACACCTAACGGATAAATACAAACATAGTAAAGGTTTATCCTCCTTGTAAAGCTAAACTATGAATATAACATACGTAACACATAACAACCAGACAAATAAGCAGCTATCATTAACAACTAACCATGGATCTATTAATTCAACTCGCATTTTGAGTATCATTTAGGGTTAAACATACAATAAAATAACAAAAGTCTTTATACACTAATCAAAACGAAATAATTCCTAAACGTACAAAGTTTTTTCACAGTTAATAAAGCTAACATAGCATCACATGAACTAAGAATATAATATACAACGACAAACCTAACAGAACTTACGAGCGAATAAACTGTTAATAAACATTAACAAAAGTTCCACACTTAACAACAGTAAAGTAACTAAACATAGGCGTACAAAAACGCTAGACCATACTCATACTTTCTCAAGCATTCCTCTAACATATCAATGTTAATTTTAACATTAACGAGAGATAATTTACAAAATTTATCATAACCTTGTCTAATTATATTATCATAACGCTAACCAACGAATAATTGCGAACATAACAAAATTTGTATAAACCATACATAAAAATAATTTTTGAAATAAAATATCGTAGTAAAGAGTAATAGTTCACAGATCCTAATCAATAAATCACTATATCAGTAAATCAAACCACTAACCCCCCATAGCATAGCATTACCTGAACTAAGAAAATAATGTACAACGGGACACAACCTAACACAACTTTCCGCACGAATAAACTTGTTAATATTAACAAAGGTTCCACACTTAACACCAGTAAAGTTAACATTGCATGCATACAAAATAAAACCTATTCATACTTTTTCCAAGCATATCTCTAACATATTAACGGTGTTAATTTTACATTGACACAGCAATTATTTAACAAAAAATTTACCATAACCTTTTCTAATTATCATACAGCACCAACGAATAACTGTAAACATAACAAAGTTTTATCCAAAACATAACATAAAAATAAGTTCTTTGAATAAAATATCATATTAAATTGTAATTAGTTTACTGATTTTAAAACAGTAAATCAGTAAAAATCAGTAAATCCAAACCATCAAACCCCTCCCCACTTCCTTACCCTCCATGACCGTTTGAGTGCGTAAAGATACGAAATTGATTCATGTCAACATTCGTAGTATCATTTCGGTAACATAACACAAAAAATAAGTTCTTCTTTATTTACTAACCATCGAATATATCGTTTAAACCGCTTTTACATTAATAAAGCTACATAACATAACCTGAAACTAAGGAACATATAATGTACAACGACAAACCTACACACCTTAAACACGAATAAACTACTAACATTAATAAACTTCCGCGCTTAACAACAAGGCTAAAAGTACCTAAACACTTCGCTACAAATACGTAAGGCACGAGTGTCTATCTGCAAGCAATATCTCTAACATATACAATGCTTAATTTACGGAGTCATCAGTAGAAAAAAAAAAAAAATATATAAACAAAAAATTTAGCATACCCTATCGTAATATAACATACTGGACAACGAAAGAATATTAATTGCAACGTTAGAGGCAAATTTTACATCATATCTCGGATATTTATGACAAAAATTCAATCACTAAACCTCGTTCTAAATTATTATAAATCTGCTCACGAATATTGCCAAACATAACAAGTTTTAAGCCAAAACATAACATTAAAATAAGTCATAAATTTTATCCTGACATAAACATAAAAAAAATAAGTTCTTTTAATAAATATCACAGTAAAGCGTTAAGAGAATTAAACTGAAATTTAAAGCAGCGGAAATCAGTAAATCAGTATAATCAAAAACCACCCGTCCACTGCCAGTCCTCATACCCACCTCATCCGGCCGATGATCTATTAGAAAACATATATCAAGTCATTATCGAATGTTAAATCATTTTGGATAAAACATAACATAAAAATAAAGATATCTATAAATATATACTAAACCTTACGAAAGAATTATGCTATACGCAAACAAATGTATTTAGCAATCAAAATAAGTAACATATCATTTGACCTGAACAAGAAATATAATGACAAATGCAAAACCTAAACATACCTCACGAAAATGAATATCGCTAAACATCCGAAAAATAAACACTAGCTTAATTCAAAGGTAAAGTAGCTAACAGGACAAACAAAATAATACACGATATGTTCCCACTTTTTATCACCGCATATCAGCCAACAGAATTATAAAGCAAGATAATCTAACAAAATCCCTAATAACAAAGTAGTACAAAATCATCAAAGATATCAGCATCTTGAACTAATGAAATGACCACTATCTTCTTCAAAGTGTCACTCGTTTCGAGTATAACATCATTTTGAAGTATGAATAAACGTAGACATTAGCCAAAATTCTCGGCAAAACCTATACTTAACCTAAGCTCAACGGTTTCTAACACATCAATCGTCAAGTAATAACACCAGTAATAATCTTACCAAAAACTCATCATTCTCTACAAAAATCAGTGTTAAATTATCACAAAACTAGTCATAGTAATAATTTAACAGATAACGTACCTACTTACAAAATTAACAGTTATTCAATTAACCAAAGAGCCCTGAGGGCTGAGGCCTATTACCCCTTTCTATACGGGAGATAAATAATGACACCGACATATACACACCTTTTACATGAAGAAAGTGAACCAACCATCATACAGATATATCTGCACCCTAATTATCAAGGGCGCATTCCCCTTTGAAAGGATTATTACTCATACGGAAAAGATAAGTGATAGCTAGAATTAGCATATATAGAATACTCATTGGTATAAAAATGAAACTGTATATTCGTAAAGTTAAGGATACGTTTATGTTTAATAATAAATTAGTAAGCTATGAAAATTGTGAAAGTGAAAGTTATCAAATAATAATTTAGAGATAATTAATGAGTGTAAATATAGTAAGAATGCAAAAAAAAACTGGTAAAATGAAACAGATTTATGCTCCCGTTAAGAAAAACGATGATATTGCTTTATGTTTGATATGAAAAAAGAAAAATAAAAAAAAAAAAAAAGTAAAGATAAATGATGCGGTGTTGCCCACAAAAGATAGAAATTTATGCAAAATGATCTACGTATAAATATCATACTTCATAATGATGTATGTATACTCAGAAACGAGTGAACCACTATTGAAAGATAGTGCAATGATAGTTCCTAAGAATGCTGGTATCTTGAAATAAGAAATATGTCACTATTAGTTAAGGAATTTGTTTAGATAATACTGCTATTATCTGTTGACGAATATGACGGAGAAAAAGTAGGATGAGAAGAACATATCGAAGTAATAGTTAAATGAAACCTGTAGACTACTTTACCTTTGAATAAAAAAGGTAGGGAAATTAATCAAGAAAAAAAAAAAAAAGGTAAGTTAAGCGGATAATTCACTAGGCGAGGTGTGTTAGGTTTGTCAAAGTACATTATATTCTTAGTTCAGGTAAAAATAAATTTAAGATATGTTAGCCTTTATTAGATTGACTAAAAAAACTTTGTTGTACCGTAAGCATATTATTCGTAGAGTTAAGATATATAAAAAAGAACATTATTTTTATGTTATGTTTTAAAATCCAAATGTACTCGAAGAATATGATTTGAAAAATTAATAGATTCAAATAAGAAATCATAGGCGGCTATCGGGTAAGGGTAGAGAAGACTGGCAGTGGACGAGCAGTTGGTTTGACTTTACAACTGACTTTACTGATTTCCTTGCTTAAAAGTTTGACTCTAATCACGCAATTTACTTGTGATATTTTATTCAAAGAACTTATTAATTTAAAATGTTAATCGTATAAAAATATTTGTTATAAATTTTATGTTATGAATTTTAGTTAAAACTTTGTTATGGTTGCAATATAATTCAGATGTTGGGAAAATTATAAAAATTTAGACGAAGGATTTGCTTGATGAATTTTTGTTAAAATAATTAACTGACAAAAGTGATTGTTTAAAAAATTTGTTTAAACTAGTTAGCAATTATTATTTATTGTCAGATATGAATCCTGATCAAAGATAGGGTTAATGCTTATATTTTTTTTGATTAAATGATTACATATGTTTACATTTAAAATTAACATTTATGTTAGAGATATGCTTGAAAAAGATGATGAAATAGGTTACGTTATTTACGAACAAATAAACAAAAAAAACAATGAAAAAAAAAAAAGTGTTAGGTACTTTATACTGTTGTATAAAGCGATACGGAATAATAGTTTAAGTTAGATGTTAGTATTTATTCGCGTATGTATGGGAAAGACACAGAAATCATGTTGTTAGTTTGAAATCGTTATGTAAAACACTAAATATCTTAGATATCAGGTAATATGTTACGTTAGCTATTTATAATTGTAAAAACCAATTGTTACATTAAAGACATATATTCGAATGGTTAGTATATAAAGAAAAAAAAATATATTGTGTTATGTTTAATCGAAATGATACGTTCGAAATGGACATGTAAATCAAAATAACATACATCAGTTACATTTACAGTTTGGACATCCGGGAAAAGAAAGGTTATGGGATTTAGTAAAGGCAGTTGAATGGTTTGATTTACTGAATTTACTGATTTACTGCTTATATTCAAAATTTTATGTTATATGCAAAATTTAACTAATGATATATTATTTCAAAGAAAACTTATTTTTATTTATGTTTGGATAAAACTTTTTGTATTGTTTAAACAGTTAATTCGTTGGTCTGTAGACATTCTGTAATGTATGCATAAGTTAGACAAAGGCATATGAATAAATTTTTGATTAAATATTGCTGGTATCAATGCCTAAATAACTTAAACCGATTGAAAATATGTATTAGAGATAATGCTTTGGAAAAAGTATGAATATATAGAGTTGACGTTTTGATATGCAATGCTTTAATTACTTATACATAGGTTATGTTAAGTGTGGCAAAACTTTGTTAAAAAACAGTTCATTACAAATATCACCTCATTGGTATTAACAAAAATAGTGGGTAAAATATCCAACCCATAAAAAAAAATAATTTTCTATAAGTAACAGGTAAATAGGAAATACCTTAGCATATATTAATGATGAAAAACACAATAAGTTATGTAGAACAATTAATATTCGCTTGATAAATAGTTAGTATGATTAAAAGCAAGCAAATTATAATTGATGCATACAATAGTAATTAGTCGAAGATAAGGAATACTCAAGAAAATGCGATAAAATAATTGTAAAATCGATACTAAAGGTCAATAGAGAGAGGTAGGAAGGATAAGAGAGGAAAGAGAGAAAGAGGGAGAAAAGTTTAGTGGTTTGAATATAACAGAAAAAATCTAGTAGATTTATTGTTTTAAGAAGATATAGAGATAACTATATTACACTTTACTACAGAATAATTTGATTCAAAGAGGAACTATTATTTTTATGTTTAGTATTGGAATTAAAAAACTATTGATTATGTTCCGCAAAATATAATTCGTTAGAGATACTGTATGATAAAAATATAGACAAAGAGTAAATGAATAAATTTTTATAAAATATATAAACAAATGAAGGTCAAATAATGAATAAAATGTTTCATTTGGTCTTCCATGCTTGAATAAAAAAAAAAAAAAAAAAGAAATAGATGATAATGATATACGTTTAATGCTACAGCATAATGTTAGTATACCATTTAAAACATAGTTGATATAGAAGAAGAATGGAACTTAGTTAATGTTAACAGAGTTTATATAATCGCATACTAAAGTAATGTAAGATCAGGTTTGAAATCAGTAAATGATATATTAATTATTAGTAATATCAATGTAGAATAGCTATGTAATAGCATTAAATTAATGAATAAGAAAACTATAGTAGTTACGATGATATATTTCGTTGAAATATAGAAATGTAAAATAAAGAAAAACTTGATTTTTATGAATTATGATAATATAAACAAAGGAAATAACTCAAAATGCAGAATTGATATCAAAAAATAGATCAATGATTAAAGTTAGGTAATAATGATAGTTGTTTATTTTGTCTGACTTATGGTTATGTGTTTTAAAAGTGTGTTTATATCATAGTTTAGCTGTACAGAGGATAAACAATTACGATAAATAATTGTGTCGTATATTAAACTTTAATATCAAAGTGAACTTATTTAGATATTGAATAATTACCATAAGTTAATGAATAAAAATTAACATTGAAAATATGTTAAGAGTATGTTTGAACAAAGTGTGCGAGTAAGTTACGTTCCGCGCTAAATGTTAGTTTACTTTACTGTTGTTAAAGTGTGGAACTTTTGTTAATTTTAAAACCGTTTATTCGGGTTTGAGATTGTGTTAGATTTGTTGATTAGATGTCATAATATATTCTATAGAATGGAAGATTCGATTCGTTAGCTTTATTTAGAGTGAAAACTTTGTATTTTAAAAAAATTCGTTGATCGAAATATTAAGAACTTCATTATCTGTTATAAATGATATCCAAATAGATAATCCCGCAATCAGAAGATTCAATCCATATGAATTAGAAATAGAAAAATCGACAGGATTATATTTGAAACAGGAGTGTAGGATTGAGAGTGGTTTGATTTACTGAAAAAAATTTACTGTATTAGGAAGTATGTAAAAGAATTACGATTTTTAAAGTAAAGAAAGAAAATTTGACCTTGATACAATAGATTAAATAGTTAATCAATTGAATACCAAGTAAGATAACGGAAGGGAAGGCTTGCAGAGAGCAGGTAGTATTAGATTAACTGATTGTAAACTGCTTTAGGTTTGTAAAAACAATGACAATTTTAGTAAAAATATGACTTAGAAAATCTTTAGAAGATGAATAGCTAATGAAGGAAGGGGAAGAAAATGCCCTTTTAAAGCAGAATATAAATCAATTGAATACTGAGAAAGAAGATTTGTTGAATCAGATTAAATCATTACTAAACGATAAAGAAGAGCTTAAAGTGATGTCAAAACAGTTGACAACATATTACTAAAAATATTGACTAAATGAATCACAAATAAATCAATAGATACAATAGGAAGATCAATGGAAGATCAAGAACATAATGGAGAAATCAAGTAGAATATCAAAAAGATACAAATAGATCACGGAAGGGGTGAGGATGTGATAGATTGAATTTACTGATTACACATAGACAATTAATAGAGGATAATGTAAAAAACAAAGACAATTATAGATAAAAAAAACAGAAATCAATAAAAAAAAAGGACAAAATAGAATCAAATAAGAATACAATAAGAAAAAATTCAAAATAAATAAACAGATCACAGGAAGAGAAGAAAAGGATAGAGAAAAAAAAAAAGAAGATAAAAGTTATAATTGAATTAAAATAGATTTTCATTAAATTTTATATGTAAACGCGACAATTATAACTTTAATTCAATCGACGTTCATAGAAAAAAATATATTCTAAAAAAAAAAAAATAAGAAAAAAAAAAAAAAAGAAAAAAAAAAAAAAAAAAAAAAGAAAAAAAAAAAAAAAAACGAAAAAAAAAAAAAATAGAAAAAAAAAAAAAAAAGAAAAAAAAAAAAAAAAAAAAAAAAGAAAAAAAAAACAAAAACAATATAAATAGAGGTTACATTAACATAGATCCAATAAAAATAGACAAACAATAAGAAAAAAAAATTTCTATAAGACAAAAAAATACGAAAAAAATAAAATTCTATAAAAAAGAATCAAACAAAAAAAAAACATGAGAAAAAAAAAAAAAAAAGAAGAAAAAAAAAAAAAAAAAAAAAAAAAAAAAAAAAAAAAAAAGAAAGAAAAAAGGAAGAAAAAAAGCAAGAAAAAAAAAAAAAGAAGAGGAGAGTATAAATATGATAAAAAAATTATTTAAAAACTGATTTGCTGCTTTAACAAATGTATATTTTAAAAAACATAAAAAAGTAAAAAATATTATTAAAATTAAAAAAAAAAAAAAAGCGAAAAAAAAATAAAAAAAAAAAAAATAAATAAAATTTAATCAAACAAAAAAATTTCAAAATCTAATTTTAATAACAATTCGATTTTTTTATAATTCAATAGCGTAATTAGAAAGGAAAAAAAAAAAAAAAAGATGCAGGAAAAAATCAAAAACACACAACACAAAAATAAAAGAGAAAAAAAGAAAATGGTATAATAATAATAATTCAAATAACTCGATACATAACAAGAAAAAAAAACAAAAAAGAAAAAAAAAAAAAATAAAAAAAAAACAAAAAAAAAAAAAATAAAAGAAAAAGAATACGGATTACCATAATAATCACAAAAGAAGAAAGGAACAAAAAAAAAAAAAGGAAAAAATAGCATATTCAACCAAACAAATAGTTTCAAAGAAAAAACGAACTATAACATAACAAAAGTAGCAATATTCAAATGATAATATATGAGCACAGAGACCGACAGCTAGATAGGATCCGAACACAACACAAAAAAAAATGAGGATGAGAAATTCAAATAGTAAACCTAAACCTCTCTACAATGCAGAAACCTATATATGAAGATTGTATGCCAAACAAACAGAAGTTTCAAAACGCCTTATAGTCTGAAAACAGATCAGAAGAAATGAGTGCATATATTGCTATGAATTCTGCAAACGCATATGAAAAAAACAATGGAAGAACTAAATAAACAAAAAAAAAAAAAAGAAAACAAAATCAAAAAAATAAAAAAAAAGGACAAAATAAAGAAAAAACATGGTATAACAGATATAACCATCAAAGAAAGTAAAACGCGAGCATTACGATATTCGCACAAAACAGAAAGAAGGTACCAGTTTTTGACAGAAAAAAGAATAACCAATGATCATCAAACTCTAAGCGCTAGGACGATTGAGAAAAATGCAGAGAACGAGTGCGTGAACGAATCAGGAATGAATGGTGCAAGGATAAAAAAAAAAAAAAAAAAAAAAATAATGTCGGGGATGCTGAGCTGGGAATAACGGAAAGTCGAAGGGACTGAGACCTGAACCGATGA
Source organism: Trachelipus rathkii (assembly GCA_015478945.1). NCBI lineage: Eukaryota > Metazoa > Arthropoda > Malacostraca > Isopoda > Trachelipodidae > Trachelipus > Trachelipus rathkii. Next base: position 3,697 of record JABUQX010111404.1, on the reverse strand, counting down.
GGCCGAGGCAGGTGATTTCGCTGAAAGGAAAGATACGCAGAATGGAAGTCGGAAACCTGAAAAAAAAGCAGACGAAAAAAAAGAGAGGACGCGCTCAAAATAGCGGCAGCTCACGCACAGTGAAGGTCCAGAATATCTTCCTTCGCAGCGTTATAACACTAAAATAAAATAAATTAAATAATAAAACTGAAAAGTAATAATAATAATAATTAATAATAATAAATAATAATAAAATAAATAAATAACTAATAATAAATAAATAAAAAATAATAATAATCCAAATAAATACAAATAAATAATACATAATACATAATACATGATACATGATAATGTACGAAAAATCAGTAAATAAAAATAAATAAAAAAATACCTAATAAATTAAAAATAAATAATAATACATAAATAAAATATTATTTACTTAAAAGAAGACAACAAATATATATAAAATGAGAATAATGAGATAATAAGAACAAAAATTAACGGACCATAATAATAATAATAATTAAATAACTAATAAAGAAAATAATAAAATAAGTAATACACAATAAAAATAAATAATAAAATAAAAAAATAAACTAAAAATAGAACCTAACCAGCAAAGAGACTCGACGATCGCGTCAAATCGACACCTGCAAAGAATAGAAGCAAAATAAAAAGTTAAGAAAGAGTTTAGTAGAAATGTAGGACTCAATAAATACTCAACGGGACAAAGCGGAAGCGATTAAAAAGGGAGTTAAAACCCATATTATTTCACGGTCGCTCTCGGGGGGCAATACGCCCCCTATATAAACCAATAAGAGACTTGAAAATTCTCCTAGTAATCAATTTTAAATGCCAATACCCCGTATGTACAAAGTTTCATTCACGCTAGCGTCTAACAGTCTTCGAGAAATCGGTGTCAGCGGTCAAACTGTGGTACAATACTACTTTATATATAATTATATTATTAAATATAATATATAACTATATATATATATATAAAACTATATATATATATATAATATAATATATATATATATATATATATATATATATATATATATATATATAATAGTATATATAATATATATATATATATATATATATATAATGTAATATGTCTAATTAGGGTTGGAAAAAAACATGGTTTTTTTAAAAAAAAACAAAATACCATTGGTTCGTTCTTCTCTAAATAAACCAAATAAAAACCACATGGTTTTTGTAAGATGTTATGTAGGAGGTGTCTCATGCTGACTTCGTGATGGTTTTAATGTCGGTTTTATTGGTTTTAATAAGATTTTAAAAGTGTAAAAATCACTACTGGAAAACTGTAACCACATGTCGCCTACAACATATTTTTTTAAAAAATTCCTTAATAAATTTCTTAGATTCTTAAATTTTCAAATTTTATCTTGATAACTGTAAACTGGTATAAAATTATTATTATATTTTGAGTTTTACATAAACTCATAAAGTAAAAAATAGGAGGGTATATTATAATAATAAAAGGATCTGAAAAAAAAATGATTTACTTTATTTATTTACGAAAAAAAAAATGAAAAAAAAAAGTTTATTCAAATTAACCTATAATGATATTACAAATGAATTCTTATTTACCTCGTATTTGAATACTAGGAATATATATATATATAATATATATTATATATATATATATATATATATATAAATATATATATAGATATAAAATATATAAGATAATGAAAAGGATATGAATATATAAAAATATATAGAGAGAGATGAGAGAGAAGAGAGAGAGAGAAGAGAGAGAGAGAGAGATCGCGAGAGAGAGAGCAGGAAGAGACAACATAGATGAGAGAGAGAGTGAAAAAAAAGAGAGAGAGAGAAAAAAGAAAGAGAAGAAACAGAGAAGAGAGAATAGATAGAGAAAGAGATTTATTATTAAAAGTAGAAAGCGAAACTTAAATTATCATTAAGAATTTTATACAAAAAAAACTAATTTCCATGCATAGCTGTCCCAACCTATTTCTAATGTTGCTGTGCACAAGTCCAAAAAGTTGAAAATACCCTTTCAACATTTAGCATGTGATGAAGTTGCTGGACATATGCTTATTATTTTATTTTTATCATCCATCTCATCTAATTTTCTTTGAGAGATCTGCTACCAAGATGAAGGAGTTCACTGCTGACAACGGAGACTCATCAAATAGGTAACGTTTATAGAAATGGAGGAGAATTTGCTCTTAATTTATATTCCATAAATCCACTGCTTTGAATAAATACAGTACGAATAATTTATGATATCTTGGGTATTAAAAATGCTGCCAATAAGTGAGCTTCTGTTACTGCCTGATGATTACCTCCTTTTTACTTTTTGCTAAATCTTGTCTGTTGAGTGGTGGATTAGCTGTTCTAGCTCCATTATTTCATTTATTTTTCCAACTTCCACATCACCACTTAGTTTACAGTCATTGCCGTATCAGCTTGGTATGCTGTGACCACACACTCCACAAATGAGTTTATTATTAATCTTTTGAATGTGGCATCGATGGGTAGAAAATGAAATCCTCAAGAGCCTCAAAACAAGAATCATGTTTAAACATGTGCCTTAAATTTAACAAATAATATAGATAACAATGGCAAATGCTGAGAAATCATTGAGAATAAATAATAGGAGCATAGGCAGTATATAAATATACGTAAAAGCGCAGCGTATAGTAAAGGTGTGAGTAAGGTCAGCCGAATATGGGGATAATGATGGCCAAGGTAGGTGATTATATATAGGTGTATAGGTAGATATATAGATACCGTATTACGGATATATGTATGATAATTGGAAAATCTTCGTGGAATAATAATAATAGGATATCATATTTGATAATATAGTTACGTATATATATATATATATAATATACTATTAATCATTCTCACAAATAATATAAATCGCAGAAATTTTTTATTTGCCTTTCAGTTGACTCTTTCGATGAAAAAATTGATGAAAACCATATCTTCAAACATGCTAGAAGAAAAACCATTAATAATACATTTTGTTTAATAATTTATGCCTATGTTTTTTTATGGTTGTACACATTGGTTATTTTAATCGTGTGAATTGAACGACACGATGTGTTATTAAAGACCAATTGTTAACCAAATGGTTTAAACCATCCTCGAGCACCGATGACGGTAGGTAATATAGGAGTGAGTTGTAGCAGAAAATCTTATAGAGACTCTCAAATAGATAATGACTAGAATAAAGGAAAAATATATCTAGCGTAAGACAGCGCTAGATACTAAAAGCTATATCATATAGGTCAAGGCTACTATATAATGATAAGGTGGGGATATATACTAGCCGTGAGGTAAATAGGTGATAAGGTGCACTAATAGTTATATATGTATTGGAGGTATATATTCATGCTTAGATAATAGTATCAGCTATATATTTATATATATATATATATAAATATATATATATAAAATATGAAATATATATATATTAGACAGTGCTTATATATATTATATATATATAGCTGGAGAGCTACAAAGAATAATACTAGTGAGGGCCGTATGAATATACTGTATGAGGTAATATAACGTCGCTATATATGTGAAAGGTCATACCTCTATATATATATACTATATATATAATATATATATATATATATATATATATATATATATATAATAAACATATAAAACGATAAAAGTAAGGAATAATAAAGTAAGCATATATTGG
>JABUQX010111403.1:0-21989 GCA_015478945.1 Trachelipus rathkii | reverse complement strand
ATATATATATATATGTATACTATAAGTATATATATATTATATTACTCATCAAGAATTCAGGATGGTTTTGAAAATTAAATCAAAAGTTACCATTATATTTCTAAAATTCAATCGAATTTTGAAAGAAAAAGAAAGAAAAATTTCTGAAAATGAATGCATAATCTTGGTTGATTTTGCCGAGAACTACACGTACGTAGTCCAAGATGAATTTCAAGGGTATCATTGGGTTCAATGACCAAGCTACTTTGCACCCATTTGTTGTTCTATATTTTAGAGATGAAAATAGTAAATTCAAGAAGTCACTCTCTTTTGTGCTATTAAGTAAAAACTACTTAGAGCACAACACATCAGTTGTCCACGTCTTCCAAACATATGTAGTAAAATATTATGCAAAACATAATTTGCTAAAGTTGAAAAGCTAGTATATTTTTCAGATGCCACTCGCTGCCATCTTACAAAAGAAACTTTTGTTAAACATTGCCCAGTCACAAAAAGGATTTTCGCATTAAAAGCCCTGATGCATTCTTTGCATCTGCCAGGCGGAAAAAATGACCTGTGAATGGGGTTGGCAGAACAAACAAAGCGCGAAATTAAGCAAGGTCGAGCTTACAACAGAACAACCAACACGCCCAAATTCTTCAATATTTGACCAAATTATTCAGTCTGCAAAGATTAAAAATTAAGGGAATAACATATTTTCTCGTAAAAGAAGAAAAATCATAAACACATTGAAAGACTTAAAACGAGATATGAAAATTGTTAAGAATTAAAGGAACAAGAAACTTTCAAAACCTCATTTCTACTTTCAGAGCAACAAAATTAGGTGCTATCCAACCTCAAAAACTGACGTTTACGAGACCCACGGGTCAGCAAGTCGTTTCATTAAGTGTTATAGATAATGACACAGGATTAGCTGCCTATATGATGCACCAATGGTGGATGAAAGGTAAAGAAAATAGAGTGTGGAGAACGATGAATGTTTATACATATAATTGTTATCATTTTTATCATCCTTCCGGACCCAGAACTTCATTCAAAATGTCAGATCGGGTATGGATCCCAATGAAAAATATTTTACGAAAGAAGTGCTGGACAATTTAAAAATAATGTCATTAACAGGCAGAAATTACATCTCAAACAAAGTTTCCGAAGAAATCTTTCTTCTTCTGAACAACAATACGCGCAAGTAAATAGTATATAGATATATATATATATAATATAATATATATATCTATATATATATATATATATAATATATATATATATATATAGTATAATAATATATATATATAAAATATATTTTTTATTTAAATAATTTGAAAAATTTTATTATTTTTTTATAGTATATATATATTATATTATATACTATATTATTATTATTAGTATATATTGCACAAATTTTATTATTGTTGCATTTAAAAGGTTTTTTTATGTTACTAATCATAACCATTATAGCTAATATATATATATTATATATTTATATTATATATATAATTATATATATATATTATTATATATATATATATATTATAATATAATATATATTATATATATTATATATATATATATTATATTATGAATATATATAATATAATATATATGATTATAGATAAATTTTTCCCAAAAGTGATAAGTAAAATAGTTGCAATAGAATAAACATTGTACAATACATTGTATGTCACAGGAAAAAAATAAAATTTTATTTACCTGATTTTTGTCTAATTCTCCATCCTGGAGTTTGTCTTACCTTGTTCTTGAAACTTGTAATAACTATTATCTTCAAAACTAATATAACACACTTAAAAAAAAAAAATTTTTTTTTCGGCCCATTTTTGATGGCTGTATCTTCGTAAAACAAGGCAAATTACCAGAGTCAACATGGCTGCTGATGGAACATTCTATGGGTAGTAGTATAATGTGTTTGAAAATTTCACATTTTTAAGCACTTACCCCATCAGATATTAAGTTTCAAAGTTACCGATTTTCCGAAAAATTGAATTTTGGACACCCTGTAAATTTTTTTGAAAAATATGTACCAAACTCAAATAAGATTTAAGTTAAAACCTAACTTTTGTATGTATCATCACACAAAATTTTATATCGTTAAATTATTCCTTCTTTTAATAATACACCCACGTAAATGGAAATTTCTTCGATTTTAAACACAATTTTTCGGAAATCATTTTCATGGTGAAATATTATTTCCAAAAAAAACAGGAAAGGCCAAATGTACCTTAAGTAATCCATCACAAATCACTCTCTAACTGAAAATTTGGTATAAAGAATTACCAAATTGGAGATATTGAAATCTTAAATGTTAACCTCTATAAGTGATAAATTTCTTGCTCCACTGGTCAAACCAGTTTGCTCACCCTGTTAACAACCAGAGTAAATCTACCAAAAAAAATGGTGGTTTGAACTTTCCAGGGATAACATAAACGCCATGCAAAATTTAGAAAGTGTCAAACTTACTGAGCGGCCAGCTTCCATTATTTTGGTAAAGAAAAAATGGGAAATGGAATTAACCCATATATAGAATATATATATTATATATATATATATATATTATATATAATATATATATATATATATATATATAGTATATATATAATATATATATATATATTATATATTATAGATATATATATATATATATAATATCAGTGGGCGGCTTTTGAGTGTAGGCAGAGTGCAATTGCCTACTGTCTTTTAGTAACCAATAAAATATGTAATGTCAGCATATTATAATATCATATATATATAATATATATATATATATATATATACTTTATAATATATATATATATATATTATAATATAGTAATAGAATATATAAAGGTCTTAATTCACCCTGCATGGAAGTTTGTGCCCACCAATTTGGTGGTTCCGGGTTCCACCCTCCGTTTGGATAGAGTTGAAGCTAAGCTATGAGGCTTATAAACTGCTCCCATTACGTCTCTGGACTCTCTTGGACCCTCTTTCTCTGCGTCGTGACGTAGGTGGCCTATCTCTTTTCTATAGGTATTACAAGGGCAGGTGCTCGCGAGAATTGACCCTCTCGCTTCCTCCACCACGGCTCGCCTCGTTAACACAAAAGGTAAACCTTGTTCTCTCAGAAAAATTGTGTGAATATTGGAGACTTCAGGATCAATCGTTGCGGGTAAACCTCATTCTTTCAGCCAACTCTGTTTTGTGGGCACTACTTGCCTTCATTTTATTTTTCCCCGCAATATTAATCTTTCCTCTATTAAGTCCCGCCGTCTGCGCCCACCTGAGGAATTTGCGTTATGCAAGGGTCAGGGTGGTTTTACTTTCCATTTATTTTAATTTATTTTCTTATATGTTAATTTTTTATTTATTTATTTATTTATTTTTTTTTTTTGCCCCCTCCTTTGAAAAGGCATTGCCCGTGAGTGGTGGTTAGTATATAAAAAACTATATATAATATATATATATATATATATCTATATATAGTATATATATATATATATAATATATAGATATTATATATATAATAGATATATTATATATAATATATATTAAATATGATTTTCATATGGAAGCTTTCCGTTAAGCTTGCGAGGAAATTTAACTCGGTGAATTCCCTTTAATATAAAGCGGTCAGTGGCAACTGTTACTATACTTAGTCAGAAACAATAATTCCGTTTTCTTAAAGCCTAGGCAAGCTCTATATATGCCGACCGACTTTAGAAGCAATCATTTAAAAAAAATCCAAAAAGGGCATGAGGTTGATGTTTATCAGTAAAGGTAAGAACTGGATATTACTGAATATTTCCAACTTTATTCCGTGTCATATATATATATATAATATTATATATATATATATATAATATATAATAATATAATTATATATATTATATAATATATAGAATTTATATTCATATATATATTATTTGCCTACTCAGGAATCTTTTGACCACGAAGCCGCCCACTAATATATCTAGATAGTATATATATATATTATAATATATACTATTATATAGTAATATATAATATATATAATAGTATATATAGTATATATATATATTAGATAGATATATTATTATAAAGTATATATATATTATATATATATTATATATATATAGATATATATATATATATAATATATATAGATATATATAGTATATTATATAGTAAGTATATATAATATAATATATATATATATGATATTAATATATATATATATATATATTAACATTACATAGGTTCACACTGAAATTGTGAATTGTTTCCCCTGACTTTCCCTGACCAAATCTGCAATTCCCCTGACCCGATGTTCGTTATTTGGCAATAAAATATCGTATTAATCCAGTATGCAGCCTATTTACTTCAGTTCATACATAAATATTGACAATTTGCTTTAGAAACTGTTCATCATCATTTATGCTTAATTTATAAGAAGTTTGTTTTTTTTTTTTTATATCAGACTATACCTTCCCCATAAGCCGTTCCAACCGCAACTCCATTTTCATTTTTTGCCAAAAAGTAAACGGTGTTTATTAATGATTATCAAAAAGAAAACTAAATTAAAAAGCCTTACATGACATAGCCTACCGTGAAATAACGTTCCACTGTGATCACAAAAGGTTCTAAATGGGGAGATTTAGGGTAACTTTTTCTTCTCAAGTCATCTGAATTTTTGATTTTTTAGCGTCTTCTTCTGTCAAAGCTTTTCAGTTTAACATCTTTCCCTGCTCTTCAAGTTTGTAGATCTGTGTATGGAATTAATTTTCTTTTTTTCACCTTTTTATTCTCTATCGTCCTCTTTGGATTCTGTTTGGGACTCTTTGCAGAATGTTTCATATTCCTAGGGGCAGACTCTTACAATTGCACATTTTTTTTGAGTGCATAGGATCTTATTGAAAACTTTCATTAGATCTTTATAGCATTGTGCACTATTTTTTGAGAAAAAAGACTTTGTTCTTTCAGATTCTCCACTTAAAATTGCTTAATTTATATAGAAAACCCTCCCTCCACTGTCACATTTCCATGCGAAAAATATCAGTCCTAATTTAATAATTGCCAACCCTTCCACATACAATGATTCCCAGGTACCCTTTATTAGAAGAAAAACGACTAATTGGAAACATCTAATTGGACTAGTCATGCATCAAAAAAAATTTGAATTTTAATTCAAGGGTAGAATGAGCTTCACCTGCAAAAGCTAGAGTGTATTGTGCTTTCTTTATTAGCAACAGAATCTGTGATTCAAGTCCATGGTTAACACCGATACTGTACATTCATCGCCCCCATTTTAAAATTGAAGCCTATCGCGAATATCTGGAACATTTAAAATTTAAATGTTTCCCCTATAATCTGCACACGAGGTTAAAAGACATCTATATCATCACCACCTTATGACCACATCAGTAGTTTCAGATCTTGTAAATCATCTTTAATGCAACAGCACAGCTGAATCTGAATAATACGAACGGACCGTAAAGTGTAATACTAAAAACACTCAGGTCATTAAAGAAACAGATGGTAATGATTAAAGTTGATGGATGGGCATACTTTTCAGCTGCACACCACTTTACACTAATATTTGATTATTAGACATGTAACGAAAAAAAAGCTTCTTTCAATGTATGGTCATGGTCCAGCGAGTTTCGATTAAATAGCATATGCAGCTTCCATTCTTGAATGTGAAACTTCGGCTTGCGTCCCATGTTAGATAGTTCAAAGTTCTTTTTACATACTTTACAGTATGCCTTGAAACTATCAGGTCCTTTACCCCAACCACCTGATAAACAGTGGGTTCAGTTTGACGTCCAACCACTGGTCGTTAAAGTAAAGGTATTTTTGTTTGAAATCATTTTTCATGTAAGTTGCTAGGCGTCTATTTCCAAAACCGTGGAATTAATTTACTTTCCTCTCCACCACCAACCAATCACTCTCCACTCGTTCTTCCAATCTCTGTATTCTTCCTCTTTCCCTGAAAGGTAGGACATCTTTCTTTGCTAGATATCAATCTTAATTTTACTTTCGTTCCTCTCTCCAATATATCATCCTGATTTTACGAGTAAGCAGAATAGCGCACTGATTAATTGGTAATAACTTACCTCAAAGGTGATATGAGGTGGTATATCTTCTCTTTTATTGGGCTATGATCTTTCTATATATTGCGATGAAGAAATGAATGATTCCTAAAATTCGGCATGAAATATAACTATTTGAATTTCATAGTCTTTCTTTTTAAAAATTATTATAATTAAAATTTTCTGAATTGTATTTTGTCATACAATATCTTGTCATCTTCCAAATATTTCTCTCTATCTTTTTATATTCCTCAGTTTTATTTGTATTCTTGTATTCTTTTTTTCATTAAATCTAAATAGTAACAATAAATGATAACAAAGGCGTTATAATGAAAGCCTGCGTCTCTTACTATTATTCATATACTTTACATATTCCATGATTACTTATAATTTCTATAACTCTTAAAACTATAATATATATATATATAATATATATATATATATATATATTATATATATATATATAATAATATTATTATATTATATTATATATATTATTATATATATATATATATATAATTATTATATATATATATATATAATATATATATATATATATATATTAGTTTCATTATTGGAGTTTAAATAATCAACTACCCACTACGGCGGGGTACATTTACTTTTCTTTCTTATAACTACAGACATTAAAACATTAAAATAATTATCATAGTATAAATAATATTTATATATAATATATATATATATATATATATAATATATATATATATAATGTATAATATACATATATATATATATATATACTATATAATATATTATAATATATATAGTATATCATTCGTCTAAATTAACCGTCGCGATCGCCTAAGCTTCTATCTTCGGCGAAAATGTTTGAATCGTATGGATAACATGAATGTCCGAGAATAAATGTGAGGAGAGAAGGTGCATGGACTGTAGTGGTAGAAAGTGCAAATTTAGATTTGCTCGCTGTGACTGAAACAAAGATATGGAAACTGTGAAAATGAGTGTGCTGTGGTCGTGAAATGTTTGTGCTTGTGTGGAAGGCGGCGGAGAAGGAGTTGCAATTCTGATAGAGTGATTTGTGACAGGCCTATGGTAGACTTTGTGTGTGTGAATACTAGAATCTTAATGGTTAAATTTAAGTTTGAAAAAGGTCAAGGTATGTGCTGGTTGCAACATATTGTCCAGCTGAGGGTATGTAAGAGAGTGAGATTTTCTCGGATAATCTGAATGATGTTTTGGAGGGGGTGAGTAGGAGTTTCAGATTGATTGTGTTGAGGTTGGAATGGTGATCAGAGATCAAAAAAGGCGATGCGATAAAACAGGTGGGTTTGGGGTGTTGGGAGAAATTGAGAAAGAGTAGAGGAGGTGATTTTATTGTCATGTGAGAAGAGACGGTAGTGTGTAAGTGAAACTTCTTTTAAAACAACAAGAGTATTCATTAAGTTTTTTTTATCGTTTTTTTTTATATTTTGCGTTTTCTTTCAGATTGGAACGTCTGATCAAGGATGTCATAATAATAACGAAATAAATAGTGACATTAAAGAAACACAAAAAGAGATTACAGAATCGCAAAGTAAATCGTCATCTTGTGAGGAATCTTCAAAGAAATCGTCGGGATTTAGATTTAATAGGTTAAAGGAAGAATCTCAGGAATTGGAAGTAAGAAGCTTTGTTTGCGAAAGTAAGTAAATCAAGTTGAATCGTGAAACAAGCTTGAAACGAACAAATCTGGAGCAAGATGGAAGAAGCAGTTGTTAGCAGTTCAAGGGAGTATGAGATGTGCTAAAGTAGGAAGTAACGATTAGTGTACAGTGAAGTCAGGTGGAATGAAGAGTTGAGTGCAAAGCGGTTAAAAAGTAAAATCGAATCGTGGTGAACGTCTAAAAAGCCAATAATGAATTTCAAAAGAAAAGATGTTGGAATCGTATAAGGAGAAAAAAAAGAAAATACTAAAAGTGCATACGTTGAAGGAAAAAGGTAAATGAACATTTTGGTAGGAGGATGAATGCGGACTTAAGAAGGAGGGGAATAGAAGCACAAAAAATGTCAGGAATGACAAATATGGGGAAATCGCTTAGAGTAATGAATACGGGATGAGTGCCTTTCGTAACTGATTAAAGTGGCATGAGGGACTGTGAAGAACACAAAAAATTCTCATAAACATTGGCCAGTAATGAGAGGTGGATAGTGATGTGGTGGGTTTGTGATGCAAGAAGGAGTAGATTTTTGGGGATGCAGGTCATTCAGTAAGGAGGAGGTATGATGGGATAGAGATGGGAAAAGTGGAAGAATGGGAAACAAATCAAGAATGAAGAGGCAATAATAATGATATGATGATTTGCAAGTTGTGTGACAAAGCGTTTAGGAGCGGTATATCCATAAGGATTGGAGGAGAGCCCAGTAATTAGTGCCCTTATATTAAGGGCGGGCTAAACTGTAGGAATTATAGGGTATAGTTTATTTAGTGTTTTAGGAAGTAATGCTTTATTTCGGTCGAAGAAGAGTGTCAAGTCAGATGATTGACGAGTGATGAAGAACAGGTGCGTTTAGAATTGTAAAAAGAATTGTGCATCAAGATCTTTACATTAAGAGCAAATGATGGCAGAAGAAGAATAAATTGCCAGTTGTTTATGGATTTAGCAAACAGGCATATGGATAGATTAATAGGAGAAGCTCTATGGTAGGTTTATCTGACTATATATGGTCGTGGTTGTATGCTTCCGAATAAAATCAAAAGTATGATGACAATAGTGAAGCATGTGTAGAACTAAATAGTGTCGAAAGTGAACTCGTTTAAATAATATAGGCAGTGAAGGAAGCAATGTGTTATGTCTCCTTGGTATAGTCAAGTTATGTATATAGAATGAGGTTACTGAAAGAATGGAACCCGAGGTGGGTGGCAGCGAGATGTGTTAGAATGATGGGAATGGAAGAGAGTGGAGAGGTGCACCTACCCCTTATATGCAGTTGATTTAGTTTTTGTTGGCTGAATATACTGAAGAGAGTTTGGGAGAATTTTTAAAGATTTGGCAGGATGGAAAGGAGAGTTTTGAAAGTAAACATAGATAATTGGTAAGGTTATGGTTGCTGAGTGAGCGACATCCTCATAGTTAGAAATGGTGAGTACTGGAACAAGTGTTAAACTATTAAAGGGGTATAGTTTTGTAGAGAAGGAAACAAGGATGCGGAGTGTAGTAGGAAAGGTTTGAATAGTAGGGAAGTGGCTGCTGCAATTAAAATCAGGTTGGGATGTACAAGGGCTAAGGGCTTGAGTTGCACTAGGGTTCTAACATGAGTTGTATGTTGTCTAAATGTATTAATGCTATAGTAGCTGATACTAGGTGGGTCTGAATAAAAGGAATATAGATTCTAAAAGTAACAATGTGTTCAGATGGACCATCCGAGGGGACGTGTTTAGGTGTGAGAAGAATTGAATAAAATTGAGAGATGACGTATTTGAGAGCTTGATGTTTGGGTGTGAAGTAAAGGCGATTAAATGAGTGATTAAATGAAGAGGACATTGAATGGATTTGGTCATGTCGCAGGGAAAGGATGAATGACTAGCACGTTGTATAAGGGAGATTCGGTTGCAGTGGTGAAGTGTCGCTGAAACTGACGCGGTGGAGACCGAGAAAAAGTGGATTGATCACTTAAAGGATATTCCGGACGGAGAGAAATGGAGTCTTGAAAGGGCTGAGAGAGAAAGGTGCATACATAGGAAGAAAAAATGGCGGGTTTTGTGAAAGGGTATGTTGTGGACCACCTGGGCCAAGGAAGGAACCCAACATTGACGAGATGCCATAGTGAGGGTCTGTCGCCAGTCCGTAAAGCTCCTAGGGGGATTTTCTGACTGCGCCGAGTTCTCACTAATAAGTATAAGGGGGGCGTAAGGCTGGGCTTTTTTTGCCGACTTATGTAATATTCGTCTACTACTTTTCTGGTTTTGTGCACGTTCATGACCCCACCCCAGCCTGAGGAAAGAAGGTGGCAATGAAATATATATATAGTATATATAATATATATTAATATATATATATATAATATATAATATATATATATAATATATATATATATGGATATATATATAGATATATATAATATATATATATAACTATATAAATATCTTCTTCTTTCATCTTCCTGTTTATCCAAGATTGGGAGGAGGTGCCGCATCATGCATCAGAAAAGAAAGACAGTAGAAGAATATGACAAAAGTCCGAAAAGGAAAGACCCAGCGCTACCGCCCCCTCTGTCCGATTAATTAGTGAGAACTCCGTCGCAGTCAAAAAAAAAATCCACCCTAGAAGCTTCATGGAACCGCGACGGACCCTCACTATGGACTAATCGTCAATGTAAGGTTCATCCCTGGCCCAGGGGGCCACAACCATATACCCTTCCACAAAACCCCGCCATTCACTTCCTGTCTTATTACAACCTTTTCTTCTCACTCTACAAAATCATTTCTCTTCCGTTCAAACATTCGTTTAACAGACTCATCCACTTTTTCTTCGGCTCTCCCAGCGTGGGTCCCACACCAACTCGCCACAGTAACATCCGGCTAAACCAAAACCGACTATCATTCTCTCTTCAACCATGACCAAAACCATCTCAACATACTTTTTTTTTGTTTCACAATTTTTTTATTTCTCTTATTTACCCCTTTCTTCACACCACACAACTTCTAATTACGTTCATTCCTCATTTTATCAATTCTTCTCCACCTATTTCCCCTTTTTCTTCCACTTAGATGAGGGGTAGCAGGAGCGTAACATGAACGCGAAATGGCAATAATTAAGTAAAAAGATAAAGTAAGGGCAAAAGGCAAAATCCATCCTTTTACACACCCTGCGCAACCCCTTCTACCAATCTCTCAAACTCTTCAGATTCACCGCCACAAAACCAAGATCGATCTGTATACATTAGCAGGGCCGCCTCCATTCTCTTCCGGTCTTTCATCATTTCTAACACTTCTACACCTACCCACCCCACCTATAATTCTTGTCATCACCCCATCCACTTATACAAATTAAAACAAGAGAATTATCAACACAGCACACTCCGCTATTGATTAATATTAAACCAATTACTATCAACTCATTATTTCTTTACAAACTCCTTCACTATCGTCATCCATACTTTGGATTCCATTCAGAAGACCTTCCTCAATAACGTCATATATCACTACCCTGACACAGGTTTCCCTATAATCTGTCATAAGTCTGATTGAAAGTCCATAAAATCTAAATTAAATTCTTATCTTCTCCTCTCTCATTTTCTCATATTTGTTTCAATGTGAAACAATTTGATCCACACACCTTCTACCATTTCTAAATGCACTATCTTGCCAATCAGCCTCGACGCACTCCTTCAACCTAAATACCAGCATATATCTTCCTTAATAACTAATTTATAAACAAATTTCCCTATAATTCCTACAGTTCCCTTACCCTTATATAAAAATGGTACAATTACTGTTCTCTTCCAATCCTTGTGAACTATACCCACAATTGGCATCTTGTTAAACAAACTTCCCTTATCCAGTCAATTCACAACCACCGCCTGCTGGTTTGACAAGAAGGAGATGGTAATATCTGCAGATTTATCATTCTTCAAATTTCATATCCTTAAATTTAAAATTTTTTTGTCTTCTCCTGTGGGCACAGGCCGAGAGGTCTACCAAATTCACTGTAGAAAAAAGCCGGATCCATATCAAGGTCCAACATGAACAAACAAAATGTTTGACAATGTTGAAAGTCAAAGGAAGTTGGAATAATATATTTAGAGGAGGTTGTACAACTTGTACCGCTGGAATACACGTAATGATTGAGCATTAGCAGTTAAACTTTGAGGGGTCCGCGAGTTGGACAGAGAAAGGATGAGACTGTGTAAAGAGACGAGCTGTCTCCAACTAAGAGTTCAGAAGAGCTGTAATCAGAGTTCAGAAGAGCTGTCAACTAAAGAGTTCAGAAGAGCTGTCAACTATGAGAGTTCAAAAGAGCAGTGTTTCTGTAATTAGCAATAGTACAAGGAACGTTTCACGCTTCAAAGAGAATGAGAGACTTAGTGAGAGCAAGAGAGTTTACTAGCAAAAATATCTAGATTCCACTTCACCATGGAGAGTAATATGTATGGAATCACTCCAGATATCTTATGCATACTCCATGCAAGGTTAAACAACAACAACACCCCTATGAGAAAGCATCTGGTGTGATTAGCTGAGAAGTTCCCAAGGCACCCAAGAACAAACAACCTTTTAGAAGCTTGTTTAGAAAGAGAAATAATGTCATTCTTCCAATTAAGATAAGGTGATAAGGAAATGACAAGAATATTAAAAACAGAGGAAGGTTAAAGTTGAGTTGTTTTCAAGATTATAAGATTATGTTGAGTAGATTGATAAAGGAACTGTGTTTTTGAAAATTACCATGTTTTCTTTGCCCCAAATAGAGATACAGGAAAGATCAGGGGTCAGTTGCTCAAGGGTGATCCTCCTTGCATCAAATAAATATTTGCTGTTGAGGGGTCGTCCTTAAAATTTCAAGGAGTAATGAAGGGTACATTTGTCGGCATAAGAATGGACAGGTGAAAGAAGTAATTGAGAGGACGTCATTAATGAAAAGTAAAAAAAAAAAAAAGAGTTGGGGATAAGAAAGAACCCTCTGAGGAACACCACGATTAACAGATTTTAGGGATGAACGATGATCATCTACAACAGCTTCTATAAATACACCGGAAAGAAAATAGAGACCACAGAGAGAAGGATACTGAAATAGGGAAGTTTAGAAATTAAAGCTTTGTGTCAGACTCTACTGAATGCTAGAGATGTCTATCGTCACAGCAAAAGATTTACCAAAATGCCCAATAGCAATGAACAAATAATCAGAGAAGAGAAAGAAGTTTTAAGAGCTGTAGAAGGTATATCATTAGGACCATACGCCTTCTTACCGTTAAGTTCAGAGAGAGCAGAAATAACATATATTGAAGAAATTATAATATTAGCCATAAGGAGGTTGAGGGGCAGTAGAGGAGGAATAGCTATGGAATCGTTAAGAGTGAAATTAGGGATAAAAGATAGAACGAATAGTTCAGCTTTAGCAGAAGGTAAAATGGCATGTTCATGAACATGCTATCTATATGTATAGGAGAAAAGAGATTTTAGTGTTAAGAAGTGACACAATTTCGGGATGAAATATAGTTGCGTAAGCTTCTGAAGTTTGAATACAATGATAATTCCTGTTGGCAATATGCTTGCAGCAAACAATGCAAGAACAAGCCAAGTAAAACCAAGGCTTATTAATTTCAGTTAAAGGGAAAGAGTATGTAATGTAGCCTCCATGGCAGAGAAAATCACCTTAGTTATCCATCATGTTCAGGAACTTCCGAAGGATTTCTCCCACTGAAGAAATAATCATTCCATGGTAAATAAAAAAAAAGTATGACCGCAAGTTCGACCAGTTTGCTGCACCAAAGCGCCAATAACGTTTCCTTACAGTAAGGGTCTTTCCTTTAAAAGATGAAGAGATAAAAAAAGGATAGATATAAGGTGATCAGAAGAAGCCAGAGGAGGAAAGAGTTTAACAGATTAAGGAGTGGAAATTAAGAAAAGGTCTAGTATGGATACGAGTCGGGGATATGAGTTGGGAGATGCAATAACTGCTCAAGTTTAATCTGGATAGGGAAATGGTAGGAAAGTTCATGAAGTGTATTTTGAGAATTAGAGGAAAGACACTGGGGGTGGGGTGGGGTGGGGTGGTGAATGTTGAAATCAGCAGAAATTATGATTTCAAACAAAGAAGATAGTAACAAGGACCAGAGTAATATTTTCTTGTTGGTGCATCGAGCCGGTGCGGTGCCGGCCTTCAACAGAATATCGTTTAGTCCCATATTGGTATCTAAATATATGTTTATAAGATCGTAGTCCCGGAATATGAGGGTTGTAAGCCTGTAAAGGTTTCTCTGGGACTCCGTGGTCCCCAGAAGATGGCAAGTACACTGGAAAGCAAAACAGAAGAAGATAGAGGGAAAGGAAGCGAGTGGAGGGTGCTGAGAAGCTTGGAGTAGGGAGTCTGGACAAGGAGTTACAGTTATACCGGCACCGGTGCTGGAGCCGGTGTGGTGCCGAGTTAGTAAACACTCGTTTAACCATACTGGTATCAATGTATATGTTTATAAGATTCCTGTAGATCTCAACATGATGGGATTCAAAAGCCGGTTAGAGTGTCTGGACTCCCTGTGGGTGGTCCAACTGAAATAAAGCGGCGCGTACGAATGTCAGCTACAGCGACAATAGGACTGAGGAAAGAGCACGGATACATCTTACAAAGATGACCCGTTTTCTAAAGGTTGAAGACCGAATACCTATCCATCTCGTTTTCTTTTTATTAACTACAACCAAAATATATTTTTACTAAATTGACACATGCATATATTGTTTGCTATTTCTATTTTTATATGTTCTTCATTTACATTTATTCTTGTGTTAACTAAATTCATAATTTATTTTCACTTTTTATTGTTTTTTATATATTTAATAATATATTTTTTTTGTTTTTATTTGGCTCAAAAACATTTTGTTTTTACGAAAATTTTTATTATTGCTTATAACGTAAAAATTTGCGTTTTTACACACCCTAAAGCAAATAAATCAGTAAATCAGTAAATCAAACCACCCACCCTTCCCCTCCCACCCATCCAGCGCGATCGTTATATCTATTGATCTAACGATCTATTGATTTAAGTCATATTTTAATAACATAACAAAACTTTATTTATTTTTATTTTATATTTGTTTAAAAAATATATTTTTACCAAAATTTTTATTCTTTAATGTTTATAACTTAAAAAACATATACTTTTACACCCCAAAAGCAGTAAATCAAAAAATTAAAAATCAAAAACTCACCCCCACCCCCCCCCCCCCTCCCTGATTTATTGATCTATTTATTCAAATATTTTTTTTTAACATAAACATAACTTTTATATATTTTGAAGACATTTGAAAAAAAAAATAAAACTTTTTGTTGATCTTCCTTTTGAAAACTTCTTTAAAAATTCTTTACGTTTTTACACCCCTAAAAGAGTAAATCAGTAATCAAACCACACACCCCCCCCCCCCCCCCCCCCCCCCACCTTCCCATGACGATGCTGATCTATGATCTATTGAAACTATTGATTCAGGTCACATTTCGAGAATCATTTTGGATAAACATAACATAAAAATAAGTTCTTTATATACTGATCAATGAATATATGCTAACGTAACAAAGTTTTCACATTAATAAAGCTAACAGCAAAATCTGAACTAAGAATAATGTACAACGACAAACCTAAATACCATAAGCACAAATAAACTGCTATAACATTAACAAAGTTCCCATCTTTAACAACAGTAATGTGATCTAATATGCAGATAAAAACGTGGGACCTATTCCACACTTTTCAAGCATATGCCTCTAACATATCAATGTTAATTTTACATTAACATCGTAATATTTAACAAAATTTATCATAACCTTGTTTAATTATCATTCTTATCATAACAAATATATGCTAAGCTAACAAAGATTTTACATTAACATAGTAATATTTAACAAAAATTTATCATAACCTTATCTAACCATCATAATCCCCAACAAATATAAAATAAAGTTTTATCCAAATATAAATATGTAAATAAAGTTCTTTGAATAAAAATATCATAGTAAAGTGTGATAGTTTACTGATCCTAAAGCAGTAAATCAGTAAATCAGTAAATCAAAACAGCCAACCTCCACTCCCACTCCCCCCCCTTCCATGATCGATTTGATTCAAAGCCCAAGTATTTCGAAAGCATCAGCTCTTGGGATGTAAACATAAAGTACAAAAATAAAGACCTTTATACGGATTCAGCGAATAAATACAAACCGCAAATGTAGTTTTCACATCAATAAAGCTAACGTATCACAACCTTAACTAAGAATGCAGTAATAATGTACAACGACAACCTAACATGACCTTACGAACGAATAAACTGCCAACATTAATAAAGTTCTATACTTACCAACTGCAAGTAACTAACATGTATATTATGAACTGGTAAACCCTGTCGTATCAATGTTAATTTATAATGAACATGGTGCAAGCCTTTAAAAAAACCATTATAATCTTACCTTAATTCTCCTTCTGACCAACTGAATATATGCTAACGTAAACAAAGCCACCTCCAATAAAGCAACAATATCAACCTATTTTAAGAATGTTCTACAACGACGTATGTGTTTCAATGTAAACAAAATAAGTTCATAATATTCAATAAAGCCATACTTATGGGTATTGGGGCTAAAGTATGTAACAGCAGATACAAAACTCAATCTACCACTTCTTTCCAACAACATAGTTTTCCTAAGATATCCTCCCTCTTAAAAAAAAAACCCTTAACAAAAGTATCTAATCCTATCAAAAATGTACCAGTATCTTGAACTGCTAATTGGCGTAATAATTCGAATAAAGCTGTCATGCATAAATATAACATCATTTTTGAACTTAAGAATAAAATGGGTATTTAGCTGACAAAATTTTCGCCAAACCTAAATATTTAATACTAGCATAAACTTCTAACCTAAGCCATGACGAACACATCATCACCAGTTAACACAGTAATATTTTTACGAAACATCATTTCTCTAACAAATCAGTGCTAACACACCTATACAATGATAAAGCAATATTTAACAAAACGTGTAACAGAAATATATAGCTAACCTAATCTAAATACCTCTCCACGGCGAAACCTACACAGATACTAACATTTGGAACTATGAATAAGACACATTTGACTTTATGAAACATCCTACCCATCAATGCACAGCAAAATTAACCTAACCCTGTTTTTCAATCATATCATCATCAGCAGCTAAATCAGTATTAACTAACAAAATTCTTTATAACAAAGTGTTCAAACTATCAAAGATACACGGTATCTTAAACTATGAATTGATATTACATTCATCAAAGTACCTGATCAATATAACATCATTTTTGAACTATGAATAAACGTAGACATTAAAAAAATTCTCAGGTGAAACCTAACACACTAGCAAACTTAATCTAAGCCCACGTTTCTAACACATCATCACCAGCTAACACATTAAATCCTACAAAACTTATCATTTTTTAACAAAGCTAGTATAACCTAACAGATCTAAATACCCTGAACTAAATGCTTAAATTAACAATGTGTCCAGCCTATCAAAGACAAGATATTTTTCAAATTTACATTAAATATCAAACAACCTAAGCAAAGTTACATAACCGTGTCAAAGTAGTACATAACTCAATCATTTCCTTTCAAATATGTTTCTTACACCCTAACAAACTAACCTTACCTTAGCAATAGTGTTAATCGAATTTACTAACAACACTGTGTTACCTTCAACATATCATCGTGTGCATTTCTTCTTAAAAAGATGCTCTCACTCCTCAACATAGCAATCTCAATCTTTACTATACATAACCGAAAAAAATAATTTTATTATCACATACACGAATAATCATTATACATATTATTATTATTATTATTATTATTATTATTATTATTATTATTATTATTATTATTATTATTATTATTATTATTATTATTATTATTATTAGTATGGCTACATATTATATGTAACCGGTATTGGAACCGGCATTCGGGTACACCGGTATTGGTCTATGCATCTCTGTGGGGCCCATGTGGTGGGGCCTGGGTCGCCGAAAATTGTTCGGTTATGTATAGTAAAGATTGAGATCATGTTGATGAGTGAGCGCATTCGTGTAAGCTTTTTTTATAAACATGATAGTAACCCTAATGATAAGCCTACCGTGTGCTCTAATCCTGAACCTTATGTCATATGGCATCAAACCTCCTGCAAATATGATAGCTAGGTTCTTGCAAAGTGTAAGGGAGAGTAATACCTCATGATGCAATATAGTTACTTTACTCATATTAATCAGTGTACTTTGTTAATGTTGATTGTTTATTCATACGTGCGGTATGCTCTTAGCTACGTGATATTATAAAACACGAGATCTAGAATTTACTACATTATTAAATAATAATAATAATAATAATAATAATAATAATAATAATAATAATAATAATAATAATAATAATACACAAATAATACACACACAATAATAATAATAATAATAATAATAATAATAATAATAATATAATAATTATGTTAAATATTTTTGTTAAGTTTTCTTTCATAATATGTTTGTGCATGTGCTATTGAAAATAATATTTTGTTTGGAAATATATAATAATGATTGAGGTCATGCTATAGTGATAGATTAAATATTGTTGACTAATGTTAGTTTGTTACCACTGATATGTAGGGACCTTTGTTAATTCTATCAAAATTTTCATACTTAAGGTATGTTAAGTTTGCTGTTGTACATTATGTTCTTAGTTCAGATTATGTTATGCTAGCTTTATTGATGTAAAATCTTCCATATGTTAGCAATTATTCATTGGTCAGTAAAATGGGTAGGTTAGGTGATAATAAAATTTTGTTATCCCAAGCATTTATTCGTGCTCTCAGGGTGTTTAATTATGTTATGTTATACTAGTTTTGTTAAAAAAACAGATAAGTTTTTGTAGATATTACTGTGTTAGCTGGTGATGATGTGTTAAAAACGTGAGCTTAGGTTATTTTATTTTGTTTGGACAGAGAAATTCTGTTCTTGATGTCTACGTTTATTCATAGTTCAAAATGATGTTATATTTTTGATAAAGATAGTTTGGAGGTGAAGGTAGTATCAATTTATAGTTCAAGATGCTGGTATCTTTGATAGTTTGGACACTTTGTTATGTGAATTTTGTTGGGGATAATACTGCTTAAGCTGGTGATGATATGATTGGAAAAACAGGAGGTTTTGAGTTTTTGCTGTGCAATGATGTGGTAGGTTGAGAACTGCCCATAGGTCAAAATGTGCCACTTCTTTATTCATAGTCTAAATGCTAGTATCTATTTAGGAGGTTTTCATCCATGGTAAGTGTTAGATATGTTAGGCTATGTTTAATATCTGTTACGTTTTGTTAAATATTACTATGACAATGAGAAATTAACAATGATTTGTTAGAGAAATGATAAGTTGCGTAAGATATTACTGTGTTAGCTGGTGATGATGTGTTAGAAACGCGGGTTTAGTTTAAGATTTTGCTGAGTAATGTTAGGTTTGGCCGAGAATTTTGCTAATGTCTACGTTTGTTCATAGTTCAAAATGATGTTATATTTGATATGCATGACACTTTGATGAAGGTAGTATAAATTCATAGTTCAAGATGCTGGTATCTTTGATAGGTTGGGCACTTTGTTAAGGGATTTTGTTAGATAATACTGCTTTAGCTGCTGATAATATGTTGGAAAAGTGAGGGTAAATTGAGTTTTGTATGCACTGTTACCTACTTTACCTTTGATAAGTAGGGAACTTTGTGAATATTAGCAGCTTATTCATTCATGAGGTATGTTAGGTTTGTCGTTGTACATTTATTCTTAGTTCAGGTTATGATATGTTAGCTTTATTGATGTGAAAACTTTGTTACGTTAGCATATATTCGTTGGTCAGTATGATAATTAGTTAAGATTATGATAAATTTTTTGTTAAATATTACCATGTTAATGTAAAATTGTCAATGATATAGGTTACGTTCTGTATGCAATTTTAGTTACTTTCAGTTGTTAAGTATGGAACTTTATTAATGTTGGCAGTTTATTTGTGCGTAAGGCATGTTAGGTTTGTCGTTGTACATTATATTCTTAGTTCAGGTTATGATATGTTAGCTTTATTGATGTGAAAACTTTGTTACGTTAGCATATATTCGTTGGTCAGTATATAAAAAACTTATTTTTATGCTATGTTTATCCAAAATGATGTTCGAAATATAACTTGAATCAATAGATCAAGAGATGAATAGATCAATAGATCAATAGGTCAATAGATTAATTGGAAGGGGGGGAGGGGAGGGGGAGGGGGGGGGTGGGTGGTTTGATTTACTGATTTACTGTTTTAGGATCAGTAAACTATTACACTTTACTATGATATTTTATTCAAAAAACTTCTATTTTTATGTTACAGGGTTTCTGGATAGAACGTTGCTATGTTTGTACTGCCTGTTGGGGATTATGCCAGTTGTGTGCGCCGGGCGATACTTTAAAACATTTTTATATGTTAATGTAAAAACTTTGCTTCGTTGGCATTTATTCGGGTCAGTTATGCTAACAGATAAGGTTATGACAAATTTTAAGAGATATTATCATGTTAATGTAAAATTAACATTGATATTGTTAGACATGCTGAAAGTGGGAATAGGTTACTGTTTTTAGGGCGCTACGTTAGTCCCTCACCGTTGTTAACATGGCACTCTTGTTAATGCCATCTGCCTATTCGTGCATAACAGTGGCGGCTTCGGGGTGCGAGTAGGCAGCGCCTACTCGCCATAGTGAACCTAAAAATATTAAAATTAATATATATATATAGTAGTAGTTATATAAGAGTATATATATATATATATATATATATATATATATATATATATGGCGTATATATATATGCTGGTTATTGCTATGGCGGCAGGCGCGCGATTTCGTTCGAAGGCTCACTGATAAGTCGCCGACTTAAATTTCTACCCTCTTTTAATATTAGCGATTGGTGGCAAACGTTATATCTCGTGACCCCAATAAAATGTTCCTTCTCCCATATGACTGTAAGTCCAAGGTTGCCGATCGATCTCACTTAGCAAATCATTTTTTTAAAGAATCCCAATTTAAATTACATTAGCAAGGAAATAATAATAATATTTAATAATAATATAAATAATAAAAATTAACTACTCAACACTTTATAAATCTGATCATCTCTATACCGACTTATTTTAATTCATAATTTCTCAAATAGAATCATTGGACTCATTCTTTTCCGGACTAGAAATGCTATACTTCGCTTGAGTAGTTCCCTTCAGGCTAGCCGAATTTTCCTCGGCAGACCAGTAGTTTTTTTATTTTCATGTTATTAATGAGAATATTTCTGTGTGGAGTTGGATAATAATAAACTTTTCATATTATTAAATATTAATTTATTACTGATTTTGTGCGCTTTTAATAAAATTGAACTGTTAGTTTTATAAATACTGGGATATTGAATTCGTATTCGATTTAAGTTTCATTAAAAATTAAATTTTTTCCTGAGTGCTGAGCATTATATACTGTATATATGTGGCGTTATATAGTAGAAGTAGTGTAGTGAGTTGAGCATATATATATATACATATATATATATATATATATATATATATATATATATATATATATATATATTGATTTGCCTACTCAGGAATTCTTAATCTATCGCCACTGGCATAAGGTATAAAGCTAGGTTTATCATTAAAAATATCATATTCCTTAGTCTCAGGTAAGCCATGATATGTTAGCTTTATTGATGCGGAAAAACTTTTGCAAAGTTGGTCATATTCAAGTTGCCCAGTAGGTGGTGCAGGGATAGTGAGGCGGGTGGGTTTGATTTACTGAGATTTACTGATTTATTGATTTAGGATCAGTAAAACAATTACACTTTACTACGTGATATTTTTATTCCTAAAGAACTTATTTCTTTACCCTTGCTTGGACAAACTTCAAGTTATGTTTAAGGTAATTATTCATTGGGGATTATGATAGTAGGAAGTATTAAATTTTGTTAAATATTACCATGTTAGTTTGCAAGTAAATAACATTTGATATGTTAAAAAGGCAAAGCTCTGAAAAATAAAAGTTTTGAGTTATGGTTATACAAAATATGATTTGAATCAATAGATCAATAGGATCACTGATCAATAGATCACCTGAAGCGGCGGCACGAAAACGCGAAAAGCGTTAATGATAAATGCGAGGCAATTGCTAAACACCCCGAATTGAGACTGAACGAAAAATG
>JABUQX010111402.1:0-28779 GCA_015478945.1 Trachelipus rathkii | reverse complement strand
CCATCAGTAGATTACCGCTCTCATATTCTCTTGCTTTTCCTTTCAAATACGTGTACAATTGAAAGTTTTTCAATTATTTTCTATTTTAAAGAAGAGTCAAAAACGTGGCTGAGAATTACTAGATGGGTAAAAAAATGAACGAGCTTAGCCTTTTGTGCCATGCTTAGAGTTTTTCACCGTGAAATATATTGCACAGGGCTGGGACAGCAGTACCTCGATGAATGTCTCAATAGTTTTCGTTTAAGCCTATAGGAGGCTTCAACTCCTTTTCACGGATTATCTAAATATCTGTAATAATATATATATAATATATATATATGCTAATACAATATATATATAATATAATAAATATATATATATATATAAATAGATAATATATATATCATATATATTATTAATATATATATTATTATAATATAATATAATAAATATAAATATATATTAATATATATATATATATATATATAATATATAATAATAATATAATATTATATAAATATAATATAATATATATATATATATTATATATATATATATATATATATGAAGAGAGAGAGACGAAGAAGAGAGAGAAGAGGAGAGAGAGGAGAAGGAAGAGAGACGAAGAGAGAGAGAGCGAACCAGAGAGAGAGAGAGAAGAGAGAGAGAGAGAGAGAGAGATGAGGGAGATGAGAGAGAGAATGAGTAGGAGAGAGGGAGAGCGAGAGGAGAGAGGAGAGAATAGAGAAGAGAGAGAGAGAGATGACGAGCGAGAGATGAGAGAGAGAGAGACCCGAGAGAGAGAGGGAAGAAGGACGAGATTTGAGTAATTTCTTAAATTCTATTTGTTGTCTTCTTTAAAGAAGTTTAAAAGTTACTTGCAGTTTATCCTGTGAATTATACCTATAAAACAGGAACTTTGATTATAAAAGAAGAAATAATTATTCTAATAAAATTTTAATTAATTGTTTATTTTTAATTGAGTATAAACATTTTCCCCGAGTATATAATAAATAATATATATTATATAAAATATATATATAATATAATATATTTATATTATATATAATATATATATATATATATTATATTATACTAATATATATATATAATATATATATATATAATATTATATATATATATATATATATATATATATATATACTATATATTATATATATGCGTTAATAGCCTTTGCCCCCCCCTGGAAAATTTTCTGCGGACGCCCATGCCAGCTTCCATCCTATCTCGAATGGGATTTGTGAGAGGTTCCACAGTCAGCTTAACAGCCTTCTCTCATGGCACCATCCACAACTCAGAACCTGGACTGAAAGCTCTTTTCTTTGGTTATGCTGGGTATACGGCACGGCCGTTAAGGAAGATCTTCAGTGCATTCAGCTGCAGAACTTGGTTATGCTTCTACTCTTCGCCTGGCCTGGCGAGCTCTATCTCAATTCTTTTCCCTCCTGTACTTTCTGCATCCCCACCAAGTAACTCACCCGTTTGAAACGCTGTGCCCTCTCTTGGAGACCTACTCCGACCGCCAGCAAAAGGTGCACTCCTACATTCCGAAAGATCTCTCTTCCTGTACTACTCACGTTTTAGTGAGGCATGACCCCCACTGTCTGCTCTCCAACCCAAGTACGACGGGCCTTTCCCAGTCATACTTCGGAATGAGAAGTTCTTCAAGGTAACAAATCCACTCGCCACCGAAAAACAAGTATTAATATCAATCTATGCGAGCTCCTCATAAACATCCAACTCCAAACCCAAAAAACCTTAGACTTATTTTAGCAAAGGCGAAATCCAATAACCTGACGTCCAAGATTCGGAACAAAATTAGTATATACCAAAACCGATCCGATTAAAACCTACGTTCCTGATACCACCAAAAAACCCATACACACTTTGCTTAATTCCAAAAAATGCATACCAGATCTACAAATCCAACCACTCCCTAGATAATACTAAAAAACTCCCGCATCTATACAACCTATCCTTCTTCCCTTACTGATTCTACCCACTCATCCAACCACATTCTACCCTATTTGACCACAGATCCTCTTCCTTTATCCATCCTCCTGCCTCCCTCTACCATCCCTTCAATTCCTGATGCCTTCATGCCATGCCTTCCACAAAGGTAGTGCTGCCGATAGTTCCACTTCCATCTCGTACTTCCTCGCAAAAAAACCTCTTCAACTCGTTCCATATTCACGCACTTTCTCTAAAAAGTTTCACCCCTTCCAAGGCACACTCCAACAAACAGACTACCTCAACAGATATATTCTTGCTTCTCAGATATACAATACTGGAATTATGGCCAGACGACACTACCGTCGTAAGAGATGAGTATATACGAGAGAAGGCACGGTCAGAATAGCGCAGCGAACCGACTCCAGCTTACCATGGATATAGAAAAGCACAAATACTAACTCCTCATATCTACGCAAAAAGAGCCTCAACCAACCAACCAAACAACCAACCCAAACAAAAAGAAGAAAAACACAAAAAAAAAAACAGCAACACCAACACCAACAACAAAAAACAAACAACCCAAAAAAAAAAAAAAAACCCAAAGGTCTGTGGAGAAAGAGAAGGTCGCTACATCTGTGAGGAAAGTGAGAAAAAGAAACACTCTCTACGGAGCTGAACGCAGAAGCCGAACGCAGCTCTATATGCGAAATAGAAAAAAATAGTAGTAATATCTCAGCCACATAGAATAAAAGCCACGACTACACAGAGCGTGACGGCATACCATACTTTCAAAAAAACGACAGCCACAAGTCAGAGCAAGGCACTGAGAGCAGAAAAATCTATTAAACTATTTAAAAACGAAAAAAAAAAATAAAAAACAAAAATAAATGAGCCAATGGAAGTTGATACAGAACCGAAAACAAAAAGAAAAACCCAATAGCAACACAACAAAGGAACCAAGAATACCAAACACCCCCCAAATTTGAGTGAATTAAGAATCAACAGACCCAAAAGAAAAACCGAAAAATCACAAAGTTTTATTAGACCCTCACCAACAAAGAAAGTCAACCACACAACTCTAACTCACAACCAAACCCCATGTTTAGCGAGCCACCGAATTTCAATTATATAATATGATCTATGAAAAACACCACCCTCACCGTATAATATCATAAAAATATAAACAAACCCAACATCAAAAAAATGAAACCCCCAGCACCACCGCTATATATATATAAATAAGACGCTCTATAACACATTAACATATAACTACATAACCCCAACCAACACAAATAATAACACCTACTCATAAACTAACCATCATATAACCGTATAAAATACCCATATAAAATATAGTAACAAGCAATTACTCAATAACCAAAAACTACATAACAACATAACGTATTCGAAATATGGCAGATAACAAGAACGTGCTCAACTATCATCTAGCCACAAAGCTACTACCTAACGCCCCCATATATATATATAGTTCACTAAGAGCAACTCCAACAAGAATATTTCTAGCATACACTTGGTAACTCACTCTTTTCCTATTTTGGGTAAAATATCGATGATAGATTAGAGCACACAAAACGCGTAACAAGAGACCACTGATTGATCCATAGTTGCAGATTGTCACGCTCCTCACACATTCACGACTTGTAGTGTCAGTTCTTAATATACAAACCCACAAAATATAAAACCACCAAATATATAAATACACCAATCTCAACAAAGAACTCACAATAACACAACCATACCAAAATAACGAAAAAAAGAATAAAACACAATATATAAAAAATATAAAAAAACAGATATATTATATATATAATACAATTAAACAAATACAATACAAAAATATATATATAACGTATATATTATAATAACATAACACAAAAACTCAATACTTACCTATATTACATCTTATATAACAACCCCCTTTTAACCGATCTCTATATTCCCTTTTCCAAAGAGACCAGAACGCCCGCTACACAACGCGACCCCAACGAGACCAGTTTACTACAAAGGAAAAAGTACGAACTTTATAAGAACCGGAGCATCACCCAACCACCACAAGCGCCCAAATGTGTTCGCACCAAAGATCAGACGTATATCTAAATTCTACGTCCCATCCCGGCCCGTAGATAACAAAACTACCCCACAACACTGACATCACTCGAGAAGGAACTAGAAATCACGCTCCCTCTCTATCGACACGAGAAGAGGCAGCACGAGTCAACCTCCTGCCAAACCCAACAAGTACGATATACCCAAAAACAAGATAAATAAAAAATAAAGTATATAATATATATATATATTATAATATACTCTCTAGCCCTATACTATAAACATAATAATACCACATATAGATATATCCTCTATACCTTACATACCACTAACTATAACCTAAAAATAGTACAAGGTACTCAAATGTTATAAAGTATTCAACATAAAGGACGTAAAATCCTACGTAAAAAAGAAAATATATTACATATATATAAGATATATACTATAAATAATAAAATATTATAGGACCTTAATCTGTTTTACGTTACATTATTTATCAGATTTATTATAACTATTTCCTTCTATTTTAAATATATCTCCACTATAGATATATATTACACAGGTTAACTAAAATATCTGTAGCACCAAAACTAAACAAATATCAAAATAAATATAGGACCTTCTTACAAGTTTTCATTATTTTCAGATTATTTAATTATTTTTTATTTGGTTTTAAATTTTACTAAAGGAAAATCCAAAGCGACTAAACCAGCACAAGATTGGCAGGAAGTACGGAAGGTCTACTCAGGCCTTCTCGCGGAGGAATAACAGGGATAGGGACTTATTTCCCCTACCGGAGAGGTATCACGGAAAAAACACACCCAGCATTCATTTAAAAACAAGAGTCCTCTTGAGGTGAGATCGCCCAGCGGAGGACTTACACATCCGACCCACACACTACCGCGCGGGTATGCGCGGAAACCAAAACGATCCCCCCTCTGTCACACGACAGAGGCTCGAGCCCACTACTATTATTATATTAATTCTAAAATTATTGAAACAGTAATACCTTCTATTATAGTAATTCTTTTTTCTCACCACATTTATTCACCATCCATATCCAGCCAGCTTTTCTGTTTTCTTTCCACCACCACAACTTTAATCTAGGGTACTGGACTACTTTTGGCACTCACTTAAACCCTATAAATAAGAAAAAAAAAAAACGCCTATTTATTTCTTGCTTTATGCATTTTATAATGTCTCTTTTTTTACATTGCTGACTAATCAGCTGTATGAGCACTCAATGCCAAAAAATATGTATATGGATTATATTACTGCCAAGTGATCCGATAACTTTTCACGAAGATAATATTCCTTCATTTCTATAATAAAAAAAAAAATATAAACAAAATGTATTTTTAAAAAAACTTATTTAAAAAAATACTATAGAACTTCTAATCGCGCAGAATCACTGCAAGTATACCACTGAGAACATCCTCACTTAAACACGATGTATCATAGAAGAGCAAAACCTAATATTATAAAAAAAAAAACAACAAAAAAAATATAAAAACTGACAGAAACAAGTCGCTCTCACACACAGCAACTAACACGGACCCCGCATAAAATCACAGAAACCAGCTCAATCACACCCCCTACCTATTAACGACAAAACAACCCATATATCAACCATACAAATGAATAAATAATAAAACATAACACCAAATATAAATAAATAAAAATAAAGATCCAAGGAACTAATATAAATAAAAAAATATAGATACCTATATAATAATGATATATAAATACCCACTAGTATAAACAAACTAACACCTAATACGAATATAATAAAAGCAAAGTAAATAACCAGTAATATAAATTATAGATATATCACTAAATAACCAAAATATATACTCATATTTGAATGAGATAATGAGTTTATTAAATCAGCCATACTATAATTAAAAATAGACCCTACTATATAAATATAATATAATCTCAACTGGACTCTATTCGCCCTGCTACACTTCACCTTACATCTGTATCCATAAAGAACTTCCAAAATTAGAGTCCAATATCTAATCTAACACATCCCCTTAAGATTATAAGTACCCACTCTCATAGATACTCACAAGGAACGCGACAATATTTCCTACAAACATCACTAGATTTATCTAATAGAACTCATTATAGTCAGAGAGCCGATATATAATTTTTTACCTTATATCTATAAAAATAGAACCACTGAAATATACATGATCAGCGCCATTCAAACTTTCACCTCTGCCATTCAAAAATATATATATATAAATAGCACGAATTCAGAGACCACACCCCATAGACGTTCCCAATAAATCTTCAACTCAATGCTGGGCCCTCATTATGTGCGACGTGATGGTCCAGTGCATTGACGATATATATATAATATAGTATATATATATATATAATAATTATATATATATATAATATATATTATATATATATATATATATATATATATATATATATATATAGCAATATCAAGCACTATTACAATAAGAGCATTAAATATCACCATACACTCACATATAAGGCCTCACAACTCCGAAGTCACGCCAACTCGAAGACACCACATAGAAGTAGACTCGAGCAAAATGATAAAATGAGAATGAATGTATTAGAGGCGTTGTGTGATGGTAAAGTAAGGTGTTACAAATTGAGAGAATAAGTGAAAAGTACGATTGAGGAATGTTGGTCATGGGGACAAGAAAATAGGGATGATCACGAAGTAGATTAAAGCAAAAGTATAATGGTGGGTGTGCTGCAAAGAAAACACAACCTGAGAATGCAAGATCAGTCAAGGAATGAGCCATGGAGAGGAGAGAAATGCTGAGTATGCGAAAAGCACGAAGGAAAAAATGTAAACATGCATACTAATTAGTGAATCCGACGAACGTTGTGTGAGACCGGCCGTAATATGATTAGGAACCACCTGGGCCAAGCAGAACCCCACAATTACCAAGATGACCATAAAAGTGAACGGATCACCCTCCGCCCCCAAAACACAAAACCAACAAAACCGAACAAATATATCGCCAGTGAAGCTCTGGAGCTAGATTTCTGACTGATAGAACGACCTCTACAACTTATAAGTATAAAGCGAAGAAAAAAAACACATATCAAGGCTGGGCTGCTTTAATCAGACTTCGTCAAAAATTATTCTTCTAATACTTTCGCAAAATCAAACAACCATATACTACCATTTGGGGCGAGAGAAGATGGAATGAATAACTCACAAACAAACCAGGAAAAAATATATATATAATAAAAAAATATTAAAATAGCCAAACCAACAATATAAAATACTCACATATAAATACCAACAAAATATATAACAAGCACAACAGCCACCCCAATAATCTATACATAATAATAAAAAAAATAATAATAAATATAAATACAATATAAATTAAAAACTAACTGTAGGAATATATGATAGATAAAAGATACCAAAATAATATATTAAAATATAATAAACATATTACAAAAAACTAACCACAATAAATAGAAATATTAAAAAAAACCACCCATATCACAAACTACATATACGACACGCACACCACACTACAATCACAAAAAAAAAAAATATAAAAAAAAAAAAATAAAATATATAAAAAAATAACATATATAAAAAATACCTAAAAATATAAAATAAAAACACCTAAAACTCAAAAAAAACTAAGAAAAACTACATAACATACAAATAAATTCTCATAAAATAATAATAACCAAAATAAAACACACCACCGCCCTCACACCCCTCCACTCCGAAATATATATATATAAACTTAACAAAAAATATAAAAAATAAAAAAATACATACAAAAACTCAAAATAAAAAAAACAAAATATAAAAAATACCCAAACTAAATATAACCAAATAACCAAGTAATAAATACTACATAAATATAACGCACACAAAACATAACTATAAAAAATACATAGCTAAAATATATATAATCTTTATTGTAATTACTAAAGCTAGAAACTCTTGGGAGGCAAAGGGTAGTTTTATTAGACAGTAGAATTAAATTTCCGATTGGTTATAGTAAAGTTCAAAAAGTATAGCTCACGGTAAAACCAAATCTCCTTACATCTATTAATAAACTACCACAAACAATAAACTATCCATAATAATACCTTGTACTCTATATAACATCTAGAACCCCACCACCATAGCCGATATATCTCCTATCCCAGCCGGATACACCCGCCACGCGAAACCGCGAAAACCGCTCTAGCTATATACCCTGGCACGAACAATCAGAGCCAATATTACCAAAAGTGTCTCGGTCAAATCGCCAAAGCATACAATTGCCAAAATTTATTATATTTTTGTAAATATTAATTCGAAACTTGTATAGAAATATAACGATTAATATGTTCTTATAATAAGATCTTTTGTAAGTGTCATTATGATACGCTAAGTTGAGCCGCCAGTTGAGAAATAAAAAGATAAAAAAATTATAAATAGAACAAAGGTAGATGAAAACTTGAAATAAAGGAAACATGAGCATTATATTATTATGCATAAATAAAGACCCCACCTATGCAAACTGACGTTTTTACCAAATTAACTTATAAATATGAGCCATGAAAGCAAATCACGAAAATATATTTAAAAGAGGAGATCTGGCCCACTATTCAGATATTATACAAAATAAAAAAAATATTAAAATCTATATATTACTAGTGTAGCAATAATAATATAATAAAAAGGAATATTAAATAAAGAATAGAATAAAAGAAAAATATTAAAGGTTTTCTATAATATAGGCTTTAAAAATAAAGTGATTAATATAGTACCCTAGTATGAGTGATTTAATTCGAGTGTAATTGGATTAATGATTTCATCATCATCGACTCGTACAGTTTGTAAAACTCCAGATCGACATCATTCATATACAACCTTTTAGAATAAAAAAAAGGGCCAGTATTTAGAGGAAAATCATAAAATTAACTATAATATCCCATCAACATACCTCCGAATCATCCAAGTGGACAAATAATTTAATATACTCACTGAAAGAAAATTATTTTATAAGCTAATTAAAAAGCAAAGTACCTCCCGAAGATCCTCAATTAACTTATTAACCTCAAACGCCCCGGAGCGAAAAGATAAACAACGTAATGTAGCGTTGAAGAAAATTTTCCTTTTTAAAGAAATAAAATCAGTTAATTTAAAAAAAGTGCTTGAAAAAAAAAAAAAAAACAAATCACAAGAAGCTTAAAGAGCTTTCTTACACAAAAGAAAAATAAGAAAGCACAAAAGAAAAAAAAAAAGATCTTCCCACCAGCGAAAAAGGCATAGTACACACGCGAACGCATTTGTCACATGCTAATTATAATGGCGACGTGTAGGAGAAAAACTCCCCCCCCCCCATTGAAGACCTACAAAAAGGCACGAAGCCAAAAGCTTTCTCTTAAAAATTTGAAATTCAAGAAACCAGCGAACATTAAAAAAAACAAATAACAACAACGAAAGAAAAAAAGCCTCCAACGGATATGAATTCAGGGGGCTAAAAAAAAATGGGAAGAAGTACAAAATACCCCCAAAAACATTACAAAGATTCGCTTCTATTATGCAGAAAACAGAAACTAAAGACTTTTCAAAAAATTGCTGAGTCCACGTTAACTCGCGCGACACCCTCCTCCAGTAGATATAGACGCTAACGCTATCAAGGAACATCTCCTCTCTATCGCAGAGACAAGCAAATATGGTATTATATATTTCTTGATTTTAGAATTGGAAAATATAAAATCTATAGGTAATACTTTTGTAGTAATAAAATATAATAAAATAATATTATAATACGAGAAACATATTGATGTTATAAGAAATACTTAAGGAAAATGAGATGTACCTCTGGTGCTCATACAATAATTGAAGGATACTCAGTGTGTATTTAAAATAAAACTATAGAGTGTTTAACTTAACTATGTAAAAGGTAGAGAAATCCCCCAATCCTACGTACTATTACTCCCCCAAATCGAGGTAGGATGGGAAAGGATTGAAGTAGTTATAACGAATGATGCCTCTAGTTTAAAACCGGCTTAGTGTAATTTTGTGACTGTAGATAATAAAGAAAGCTTAGTATATTCATGTTAGGGTATATCTTGTACATTAGGATTGTGAATTCAGGGAGTCCGATTGAAGGTTTAGGGATTTAAAGCCATGCCTAGAGATCTCCAATATATTTAAAAAAAAAAAATAAAATAAAAAAAATATTTATATTCTTTTTTTAACAATAAACAAAAATAAGGATGTAGTTTGAGGAACCTAGAGGAGTAAAATCGTTCAAGAAAAAACTATAGAAGTTTAAAAAATTTCATATAATTTATATAGCTAATTATTAAAATAAGGCGTGACAAAAAATTAATTTATTGAGAATAATACTAATGTTGCCATTACTTAGATCCTATAATATAAAGAAAAATTAATGAGTGAAATCATATAATATAGGATTATATGATAGGCAAAGACTATTCTATTGTACAAGGAAAAATAATACAGCTCTTAGGTAACCCTACAGGCGAAAGGAGCTATGAGCTCAATGCATCTGACATGACATACACAATATCAACAGAGAGAAGAGCTGAGTCTAAAGACAGGCGAGCTAGCGATAACCCCCAAACCACCCCTATTAAAACAAACAAAACAAAAAACAAAAAAAACAAAATGACACGCAGTATTAT
Organism: Trachelipus rathkii; assembly: GCA_015478945.1. Lineage (NCBI taxonomy): Eukaryota > Metazoa > Arthropoda > Malacostraca > Isopoda > Trachelipodidae > Trachelipus > Trachelipus rathkii. The sequence continues at coordinate 18,084 of JABUQX010111402.1, read as the reverse complement.
ACAAGGCCTCAACACCAAAAAAAATTCTACAGGCAAAATAAACAGAGGTTAATACTTAAAATTTAAAAACACCACAAAACACAACATAGCGCGATATTTTAATATCATAAGCATGAAAGACCCCAGGGCGCATAACATTCTAGTGAAGTCAAACCACGAAGAACAATCACCAATCAAGCCACCCGGACTAACACCGTCTTATAAACCATACTATAATATAATCACACCAATATATAATACCTAAAGCATAGAACCTCTATAGGAGACCAAAAAGCAGCTGAAAATATTCATTAACTCGAGAAGGACGCACCAACACAAGCTACACAGCTTATTAGAATATGTACACAAACCCATACAAAATTTCTTACATCTATATACAGCAAACAACACACCATAACTATGGTTAATTACCTTTGCTACTTATTAAAAATTGCAAAAACCACCCAAAGGAACGTCTCTACAATCCTATCACAGGAGACTTACTATGAAGCCAAAGGAACGACGAGAGAAGACGCCGAGTAGTGAGCCCCAGACATCAAGACCGTAACCAAGTGTCTCGGCATCGCCCGGGCAGCACAAAAAATTTATATATTTTTGTAAGATATAATTAAAGGGATGATTAGCATATAATTATGAATGTCTTATATAAATCTTTAAGTGTTCATTTGCATAACGCTAAGTTGAATATCGCACAGTGAATAAAAAGAAAAAAATATATAAAGACAACAGGTCAATGAAGATCGAGTAAGGGCAACATGCATTATGTTCATTTGTATTTTCTATTGCTTCTAAAATGAAAAAAAAATTAATATAAATAAAAAAAATATGCGGAGATTAAGTAATTCACGAAAATATAATAAAGGTCTGTGCCCACTTCACTATGATTAATATATACAAAATAAAATTATCTATTATATGGTGCAAACAACAATATAAAAAAAGAATATAATATAAAGAAAATAACATCAACAATTTTCAATAAAAAAATAAATACAAACTACCATATATAATAATTATATATGTACCGAAAAGCATACATAGACCTGACTTTAAAATTTCTAGGATGTAATATAGAATTAATGATACTCCATCAATCGCGCTTCAAGGTAGAAACACAGCTATATAAATAATATATAATAAATAGTAAAAATTCATATATAAAAAATAAATAAAAAAAAATAAATAATATATTAAATAAATAAAATAATAAATATAAATATATATAATTAAATATAACTATAACTATATAAAATAATATTACTACTTACTATATATATAAATATATATATTATATAATATATATATAGATATAATATATCAAACAGTATCTCAATTTCTCAGGAATAGGATAAACGAAACGTATACATAGATTCCTTGTACTTTTAATTCCGAAAATTTAATATCTTACATGATGTTTTTTGACAAATCAACCAATTGTGTGCAAAAAATGATAACAAAAATGTAAAATCTAAAATTAAAAACGACATTGAAAAAAAATGCCAACAAATAACAAAGTTATTTGATGATTCATTAAAAGCACAAGCAAAAATAACAAATAAATATAAATAAATAAAATCTACTAACACGATAAAAAAATAAACTTTGCCAGAAAATAAAATACAAAATAAATACAAATTATACAGGTAATGAAAAGATATATCAATAAAATACTATATAAATTATTATATATATATATATATAAAACATAAACAGATTACAAAAAAGACCCATCGCACAATAATACAAATATATAATAAATAAATATATATATATATAATAAACGTACATATAAAATAAAAATATAAAACATTCCACACCTAAATAATATATAAATAAATATTAACTAGTAAAATAAATAATATCATTCTTTATCAATTTATAATATGATGATGTATATATAATTGTTTAAAAAACAAAATCTCTTAAACTATCATTAAATAAAACACTATCCTCATTGATAAAGAATAAATATACACAAGTATAACTCAATAAAATCAAGATATAATAATATATAACAAAAAATAGTTGTTATATATACAATTATTATTTCAAATAATATTATTATATTTAATATATAATATAAACATAAATTCATTATTACCCATATTATTATAACTAACAGTACCCAAATTCTAATCACCCCCCAAAAAAACACAATGTCTAGAAACCACAATACAAAATAAAAGATGCTCAATCCAATATCGACAAATAAAAATATCTATATCAAGAAATAAATAACAAGTTTTAATTCAACCTTTTAAAGTAAGAATTACCATTAAAATAATTATACAAACAAGATGTTTTCTCCTATAAGTTGTAAAATTTATAAGCAATAAAAATAATAACATAGATATTTGCTAAACTAATTATCTTTTTCAAAAAAAATAAAAAAAATTCTCCACTAATACTAAGACAGCTTCGAAATTAATATATTCATTTTAAATCAATAAAACGTTCTAAAAAAATAAATAAAAAAATAAAGAGGAAACAAAATGTATACTTGGTGCAATCTTCGAAAAGTAACCTAAACATAGGAAAAATGTAACCCCAGTCTGTTAAAATTTACCTTATTAATGAAATGGAGAATACCCCCCCCCCTTAAAATTTTATTTGAAGCATAGGTATTATTTTTAAAAAAAATGAAAGTAATAAAGATGAGTTAACCAGAATAAGATCAGGTCAAATACACGTTCTTTTAATTAACATAAGAAATATCGCTTCAATTTTTTTTTTTATTATTATTATTTTAATTGGGTATTTTAAGATGGGTAAGAACCAATACGCTTTAAACTCTATTAATGATTTAGGAATTGAACAACTCAACTGATTGGAATAGACTATTTATGAAAATTGAATATAAAGAAAAATTAAATGAAAGAAAAAAACGCTAAAAGGAATTAGGCGATGCATGAAATTTGGCATTGGATACTTGTCGATTGTCTAAATTATTGTAGCCGAAGGAATAACGTTGTCTGTGACGGAGGCAAGAAATTACTCTAAGATTATTTTAAAAATGAAAAATTGGTCATAGGGACCCCTGCGAAGGTTGTTGACAGCCCTGAAATAGACATCGTAATGGTCTTTATATAGAACTTTTATGTTAAATCAAAAATATTAACGCCAAATGGTGATATATTTTTTAATAGTTTTATTATTATTGTTCTTATTTTAGCCTCATCGTCATTATTTATATCATAAACATTATTTTTATTTCTGGCTTCACTAGTATTATTACTTAATCAACACCAAAAAAAAACTACTACCATCAATTTTTTTATTTTTATTATTTAAAAATACATTCTTTGACTAAAGAAAAAAATAAAATAAAAACGTCGTCTAGGCCCGAGGTAAATTATACTAAGACAAATTTTTAATGAAATGGACCTCAAAATTAATATTAAAAAATGCGAAAACCCACAAGACTAACGAGCCATGCATTAACAATAATATCTATATTCATACTTCATCAATCGTTCCTTTATTTGTTCCAACAATGGATCTTTACAAATAAAAAAATATTTATATACCCTAGATCAGGGGTTCCCAAAGTGGGTGCCGCCAGCATGTGCCAGGGGTGCATGCACATTTTTTCAATTTTCACTAAAATTTTGAACTAAAGGATGCATTGGTGGTCACATTTACAGAGCAGTCTTTTATTCAAAAATTAACTGATGTCGATTGGCTGCTTAAATTGGGATACCTTTCCGACATATTCGAAAAACTAAATGAAACCACCACATCTCTTCAAGGGAAGGGAGGAGCACAATTAGACAAAATAAAAGGTTTGCTCAAATTTTTTTTATTTTTTGAAGCGTGTGTTAAGAGCAGAGACATCTCCAATTTTCCCGGTTGCAAGAATTTGTCTAAACGAATGAGGTCCATTTTCAGCCGAACTTCCTCGAAATTATTACTGCCCACTTGGAAGGTTTGGAAAAAAACATTGTTGAATATTTTCCCGATATTGATTCTGAGGATGTCTACAGCTGGATGACAAACTCGTTTTCGTGCGACCCGTAACGTAAACCTACTGGGATGACAAATGAAGCTTTTCAAAATCTGCTGGACATCAGTGAAGACAACACTTTGAAACTTAAATACCACGAAGGGGCCAAGAAGAGTTCTGGATGCAAGTGTATGCAGAAAACAATGCTGTTGGCAAGATTGCATTAAAAAGACTTGTGCGTTTTAATTCCACTTATCTATGTGAGTCTGCATTCTCAACGTATGCTTACATAAAAAATAGATACAGGAGTAAACTTTCAGCGTCAAGTGATTTAAGGGGAAAATTGACAAAACGTCCCATAAACTTAAAGAAAATAATGAAAATTTCATTAAAACAGTTTCATTCTTCACATTAAAGGTAAATGAGCATTAAATTTGCATTGTGTTTTCTTGTTTTCCTAAGACCTAAGACTAAGTAGTCAAACCAATTTAAGAGTAGGTGTGCCGCGAAATTTTTTTTAGCACAACAAGGGTGCCGTGGTAAAAAAAAGTTTGGGAACCCCTGCCCTAGACATCTATTTTAAATAATTTTTTCATTAGTTCACTAGGAAATTATAAGAACTAAATTCGCACAATAAATCGTTTGTGTGTATTTGAAAGAAAGAAAAGAGAAAAGGAAAAAAAAAAAAAACAATGGCGAGAATACATTACCAGCAAAATCACGGAGTTAAAATAATACACTGGTATATCACTCGGCTGATCTAGAAATAATGGCCGGTGATCCATACGTTTACAAAAGGGCGATAAGAGAGTAGGCGCATGCGCGGAGAATTCACAAAGGAAAGGAAAATTTTAAAAAGAGAATATCCCCTGTGAAGAGTAGGGGGGAAAAAAACGAGGTGATATACGAGTTAAAAATAAAGATTTTTTTGTTGTTTCTATGGAATTTTTTGCCATGAAAAATGACAAATCATAAATGAGAAAATTAAAAGGAAATCTTTGTTTTTTTTTTTGTTTTGTTTTTTTGTTATTAAAGATGCGAAAAAGAATTGAATTAAAAGAATATTCAAAATTTACTAGTTGTTAAATTTGAGAGAACAGATGGGAGATTAGGGATTTACGTTATCTCATCATGCAACACATGGTGCGATGCCGGCTTTTCGAGAGATGCTAAAAAAAAAAAAAAAAAAAAAAAAAAAAAAAAAAAAAAAAAAAATTCAAGTTTAAAACTAATGATAAAATGAGAAAAATGAAAGAAAAAGAAATAATTTTCTGAATCAGAAATTATAAATTTTTTTTTTGTCTCTAACACATGTGACATTGCGTTAAATATATATATATATTTTATATATATATATATATAATATTATATATATATATATATATATTATATATATATAATATATATTATATATATATATTATATATATATATATATTATATATTAATATATATATAAATATATATAGTATATATTATATAATATATATATAATATACTATTATATATATATATATATATATATTAAAAATAAATATATTTTTTTTTTTGTTTGGTTTGATCTTGAATAGAGAATTCTTGCAAAAAAAAAATGATATTTTTATTCTCCATTTGATTTTGAAAAGGAATTTTGAAATATTTATATACTCTAAAACAGCGTTTCTCAACCTTTTAAGTCCCTCGACCCCACGAAAGGCAAAATCGCATCAAGTTAGTAACCTCGCGACCCAATAATTACCCCATATATATATATTAACTATATATATAAATATATATATCTATATATATAATTAAATAATATTTTATAGATTATAATATAATATATATATTATATATAATATATATATTATATATATATATATATAATATATATTATATATATATAAATATATATAATATATATATAATATAATTCCTTAATGAAAGATGCTTTTCGATGCATTAAGTATATAATTTTTATTTTATTAAGCATTAACTTTTTATAAATAACAACTGCGTAAGTAGCATAGGGTAGTAAACTGGCAGTCAGAATGTTGCAAGACAATGTTGCAGCAATGTTGGCAAATGTTGGCAAGCAACATTTTGCCAACATTAGGTTTTTCAAGCTTGACGTGTCAAGGTTAGGGTTAAAGCGTCGGTGAAGACCGAATTTAAGGTCTTGAAGACCGGTTTTTGGAGGTTTAGCCTCCCCAAAATGAAGGCGTAGCCCCAAAGGGGGCTTTTTGGTTCCTTAGAAGGTTTACATGATCGGTAGATCATTTGATGGTTTCCAAATCGATTTGCGATGTTTTTTACCCCAATGTCGATGTTTAAATCGTCTTTCTACGTACTCTGGTTGACTTTTTACATTAAAAAATATATTCGAAAGAAAATAACTTACTATAATTAACATCTCGATTAATCGTTTGCAGTTGATTCCCTAAAAAAAACAGTTTTCCCGTCGGGTCACCCTTTTCGATATGAAAGGAATAGAGGTATCGGTCTGAAACTTGGGAATAAATTCTATGTATGAGTTAGGCTCGAAACAGGGTAAATTTCAGGTCTATAGGATGTATATAGGGGTACCTCCCCCTGAAAGCGAAGTTGAAATATAACGCTACGCCCTTGTTTGCGCTTCCTTTTCCGAGCGAGATAGCTTAACGATTCCAATTCGAGCAGTGATCACAGGTTTGAGGTTTGGGACCGTAGGTTAACCTAAGGGGTGCAGTCCCCTTTAGCACCAAGGTCAATTTCGTTTCCTGAAAACCATGTTTAGGCTTTAACGTATTGGCTAAAAATTTGGATGTTAGCATTATGATGACGTAATCTCGTTCGTAGACGAGATTACTCCCCTGCTCCCCCCGTAGGGGAGCGCTGCCCCCTAAAAATTAAAATAATCGTAGAAGACTGAAACATGGAAGAGATTGGAGTCGGAGTCGGAGTCGGAAGTCGGAGTTCTGAAGACGAGGTTTGGAAGTTGGAAGTCGGATCGGCTTTCGGAGTCCAGGGACCCCACCTGAGGGGGGTCCCCAGTTGAAAAAAAGAAGGAAGAAATGCATGAATCAAAACAGAGGAAGAAAAGAAGAAGAAAGGAAGAAAGGAGGAAAGGAGGAAGGAAGAAGAATGAGGAAGGAGGAGTCTGAGAAGGATTCAGAGGAGTAGGCACTGGCACCGGTCTGGAGCCGGTGCGGTGTTGAGTTAATAAACATTCGTATAACAAACAATTTTGGTATCCTTTATATATGTATAGAATCTGATAGCATTTCGAAAAATGATGGTTTCAGAATAATCAAGAAAAAAATAAAATAAAAAATAAATAATATAAGTAATAATAAATAAAATTTCTTATTCTTTTTATGTTTATAACTTACAAATTTAAACGTTTTACATACCCTAAAGCAGTAAATCAGTAAATCAGTAAATCAAAACAGCCCTCCTCAGCCCTTCTGTGATATATTGATCTATTGATTTTATTGATCTATTGATCTATTGATCTATTGATCTATTGATTCAAGTCATATTTTTTAGTAAAATTGTCATGTTTTATATCAGTAAATCAGTAAATTCAGTAAATCAAACACCCAACCTACACTCCTGTCCAACCATGATTTTCTATTGTTCTATTGATTCAGGTCATATTTTTACTAAAATTTACGTTTTTACATTACCCTAAATCAGTTAAATCAGTAAAATTAAACCGGCCAATACCACACTGTCCACATCATCCATGATCTATTGATCTATTGACTTTGATTTCAAGTCACATTTCGAGTATCATTTTGGATAAACATAACATAAAAACAAATTCTTTATACAAAGATCAACGAATATATGCTAACGTAACAAAGTTTTCACATTAATAAAGATTACTTAGCATCATCTGAACTATGAATATAATACACAACGACAAGCCTGACACATCTTAAACAGGAATAAACGGTTAACGTTAACAAGTTTCACATTACAGCAGTAAAGTAACTAACATAGCATACAAAGACGCAACCTATTCACACTTTTTCTAACATATCACTGATATTTTTACATTAACATAGTAACATTTAACAAAAATTTATCACAACCGTGTGTAATTATCATTCAGATCAATGAGTATACTCTAACGTAACAAAGTTTTCCCATCAATTAAAGCAAACATAGCATCAACTGAAACTACGATTATAATGTACAACGACAAACCTACATACCTTATGCACGAATAAGCAGTCAACATTAACAAAGTTTCCCACACTTAACACCAGTAAAAGTAAAAACAACATGGTATGCAAAACGTAACCTATTTCTTACTTTTTCAAGCATATCATCTAACATAACAATGTTAATTTATTATTAACATGGTAATATTTAACTAAAATTTATCACAACATTGGTTAATTATCCTACTGATAAACGAATATACTCTAACGTAATAAAGTTTTCACATCAATAAAGCTAACAACATAGCGTAACATGAACAAAGAAAATAATGTACAAAGACAAACCTAACACAACTTACACGCGAATAAACTGTTAACACTAACAAATTCCACACTTAACACTAGTTAAAAGTAACTTAACCCATTGTTTTGGTAAACGTAACCTATTTTCTACTTTTTTCAAGCATATCTCAAAACATTATTAAACCGTTAATTCTTACACTGATTACAGTAGCATTTAGCAAACAATGTATCATAACCTTGTCCGATTATTATACTGATCAACGAATATACTCTAACGTAATAAAGTTTCCCCATCAATTAAAGCAAACATAGCGTAACATGAACTAAGAAAATAATGTACAACGACAAACCTAACACAACTTACACACGAATAAACTGTTAACATTAACAAAGTTCCACACTTAACACCAGTAAAGTAACTAACATTGCATGCAAAACGTAACCTATTCATACTTTTTCAAGCATATCTCTAACATATTAACGTTAATCTTACACAGACACAGTAACATTTAGCAAAAAATTGTATCATAACCTTGTCCGATTATCATACAGACCAACGAATATATGCTAACGTAACAAAGTTTTTTACATTATCATAGTAATATTTAACAAAAATTTATCATAGCCTTACCTAAATATCATAATCCCCAGCAAATAGTTGCAAACATAACAAAGTTTTATCCAAACATAACATAAAAATAACAAAGTTTTTATCCAAACATAACATAAAAATAAGTTCTTTGAATAAAATATCATAGTAAAGTGTAATAGTTTACCGAATTTAAAGCAGTAAATCAGTAAATCAAACCACCCGTCCCCTCCCTGCCCCTCCCTACCCATCCAGTCCATGACCTTTTGATCTTTCGATCTAATGATTCAGATCACATATCGAGTACCATTTCGGATAAACATAGTACAAAAATAAGTTTTTGTTATATATGAATTCAATAAATATATGCTAACGTAACATTGTTTTCACATTAATAAAGCTAACATAGCATTACCAGAACTAAGAATATAATGTACAATGACAAAACCTAACACACCTTACGCACGAATAAACTACTAACATTAACAAAGTTCCATACTTAACAACACTAAAGTACCTAGCACAGCGTACAAAACGTAACCTATTCACATTTTTTCAAGCATATCTCTAACATATCAATGTTAATTTTACATTAACACTATTGATTTACGTCGCATTTCGAGTATCATTTCGGATAAACATAGCACAAAAATGAGTTCTTTATATACTAACCAGCGAATATATGCTAACATAACAATGTTTTCACATTAATAAAGCTAACATAGCATCATATGAACTAAGAAAATAATGTACAACGACAAACTTAACACAACTTACGCACTAATAAACAGTTAACATTAACAAAGTTCCATACTTAACAACACTAAAGTACCTAGCACAGCGTACAAAACGTAACCTATTCACACTTTTTCAAGCATATCTCTAACATATCAATGTTAATTTTACATTAACACTATTGATTTACGTCGCATTTCGAGTATCATTTCGGATAAACATAGCGCAAAAATGAGTTCTTTATATACTAACCAGCGAATATATGCTAACATAACAATGTTTTCACATTAATAAAGCTAACATAGCATCATATGAACTAAGAAAATAATGTATAACGACAAACTTAACACAACTTACGCACTGATAAACAGTTAACATTAACAAAGTTCCACACTTAACACCAGTAAAGTAACTAGCATTGCATACAAAACATAACCTATTCATACTTTTTCCAAGCATATCTCTAACATATTAACGTTAATTTTACATTGACAACAATAATATTAAAAAAAATTAACCAAAACTATGTCTAATATCATACAGACCAACGAAATAACTGTAAACATTAACAAAGTTTCATACTAAAAACATAACATTAAAAATAAGTTCTTTGAATAAAATATCATAGTAAATTGTGATAGTTTACAGATTTTAAACAGTAAATCAGTTAAATCAAACCCCCACCCCTCCCCACCCCTCCCACCGATGACCTTTTAATCTATTGATCTATTGATTCATAGTCATATTCAGTATCATTTCGACTAAACAATAACACAAAAATAAGTTTTTTAATACTAACCATCGAATATTATCTTAACGTAAACGAAGTTTTACATTAATAAAGGTAAATAACATTAAACCTGAACAAGATTATAATGTACAACGACAAACCTAACACACCATACGTACGAATAAAACTACTAACATTAACAAAACTTCCGCACTTAACAACAGTAAAGTAACCTAGCACTTCGTACAAAACGTTAACCTATTCCCACTTTTTTCAAGCATTATCTCTAACATATCAATTGGTTTAATTTACATTAACATCGTTAATATTTTAACAAAAAATTTAGCATTAACCCTTGTCTAATCACCATACTGACAACGAATATTAGTGCTAATGTTACCAAATTTTACATAACTTTTTAATATTTTAACGAAAATTCATCATAACCTCGTCTAAATATCATAATCCCAAACGAATAATTGCAAAGACAACAAAGTTTTAACAACCATAACAAAAATAGTAAAATTTGGATCCTTGACATAGCCATAAAAATTAAGTTTCTTTGAATAAAATATCACAGTAAAGCGCTATAGTTTACTGATTTTAAAGTAATTTAATCAGTAAATCAATAAATCAAACCATCCATCCCAGCAGTCCCTTACCCACCCAATTCGCCTATGATCTATTGAACTATTTGATCCAAGTCATATTTCGGTATCATTTTGTATAACATAAAAAAAAGTTCTTTATATACTGACCACGAATATGTTGCTACCGCAACAAAGTCTTAACATCAAAATAAAGCTAACATATCATAACCTGAACTAAGAATATAATGTACAAATGCAAACCTAACATACCTCGCGTATGAATAATCCGCTAACATCCTGAAAATTCCCTACTTATCAAAGGTAAAGTAGCTAACAGGTCATACAATACTCGACATGTTCCCACTTTTCCCGCATATCAGCAACAGGTAAAGACGTATTATCTAACAAAATCTCTTAAAAAAGTGACAAATCTATCAAAGATACCTGCATTCGAACTATGAATTGACCATATCTCATCAAAGTGTCACCGTTCGAGTATACATCATTCGAAACTACTGGTATTAGCTAAGACATTAGCAAAATCTCGGAGCAAAAACCTAACATTACTCAAACAAAATCTTAACTAGGCTTCACGTTTCTAACACTCATCGCCAGCTAACCAGTAAATCTTCCGAAAAAGCCCATTCATTTCTTCTAACAAATCAGTGTTAATTTCACACAGTCATAGTAATATTTAACATAACGTACCTAACTTACGAATAAACAGCTTTCATTAACCAAGAGTATCTAAAGCAACACATCACCTCCCAAGAGAAAACCCAATGGGATGAGCCCCTTGAAAGGGTGTGAATCCTGAGAGGGGGGATCACCCCGAAGGGGTGTAAGCGGGTTTTGGGCCTCAGCCCGAAGGGCTGAGGCCTTACCCCTCCTTCGGAAGGGTAATTCATAGTGTCAATTCATAGTGTCAATTCATAGTTCAAGATGCAGGTATCTTTGATAGATTGGTTACTTTTTAAGGGATTTTGTTAGATAATACGTCTTTACCTGTTGCTGATATGCGGGAAAAGTGGGAACATGTCGAGTATTGTATGACCTGTTAGCTACTTTACCTTTGATAAGTAGGGAATTTTCAAGATGTTAGCTGATTATTCATACGCGAGGTATGTTAGGTTTGCATTTGTACATTATATTCTTAGTTCAGGTTATGATATGTTAGCTTTATTGATGCTAAAACTTTGTTGCGTAAGCATATATTCGTAGGTCAGTATATAAAGAACTTATTTTTATGTTATGTTTATCCAAAATGATACTCGAAATATGACTTGAATCAATAGTTCAATAGATCATAGGCGGATGGGTGGGTAGGGGACTGCAAATGGGATGTAGTGGAAAATAACTGAAACTATTTCGCCAATAAATATATCAATATGTAGGGAAAATATATTTAATCATCATTATTTAATTAAATTATTGTTATTTTTATTTATGTTGGTTAAAACTTTGTTTTCTTTGCAATTATTCGTTGGGGATTATTATATTTGGACGAGGTTATGATGAATTTGTGTGTGTGTGTGTAAGATTGCATTGTTAAAAAATTCGGTACGTTAGCACTATATTCGTTGTCAGTATGTATTAGACACGGGTATTGCTAAATTTTTGTTAAAATTACGATTTAATGTAAAATTAAACATTGATATGTTAGAGATATGCTTTGAAAAAAGTGGGAATAGGTTACGTTTTGTACGAAGTGCTAGGTACTTTACTTTTTTAAGTGCGGAAGTTTGTTAATGTTATGTGGTTTATTCGTACGTATGTCGATGTGTTAGGTTTGTCGTTTTGCTACATTATATTCTTAGTCAGGTTATGTATGTTAGCTTTATTAATGTAAAAACGCTGTTACGTTAGCATATATTCGATGTTTAGTATATAAAAAAACTTATTTTTGTGTTATGTTTAGTTGAAATGATACTCGAAATATGGACATGAATCAATAGAATACAATAGATCAAAAGGTCATGGGCGGGAGGGTGGGGAGGGGTTGATGGTCTTGATTATGATTTACTGCCTTAAAATTCTGGTAAACTATACAATTTTACTATGATATTTTTATTAAAAGAACTTATTTTTATGTTATGTTTGGATAAAACTTGTTTATGTTTTAGAGTATATTCGTTGGTCTGTATCTGATAATTAGAATTTGGTTATGATTAAATTTTTGTTAAAATATTACGATCTTAATGTCAAAATTAAACTTAAACTTAAAGATATGCTTGGAAAAAGTATATAGAATAGGTTTACGTTTTGTATGCAATGTAGTTACTTTAAACTGGTGTTAAGTGTGGAACTTTTTTAATGTTAAACTGTTATAGTGCGTTAGTTTGTTAAGTTTAGGTCGTTGTACATTATTTCTTAGTTCAATTGATGCTATGTTAGCTTTATTAATGTGAAAACATGTTATGTAGCATATATTCGCTGGTTAGTATAAAAAGAACTCATTTTTGTGCTATGTTTATCCGAAATGATACGCGAAATGTGACTCGTAAATCAATAGCGTTAATGTAAAATTAACAATTATATGTTAGAGGATATGCTTGTAAAGTGTGAATAGGTTTACGTTTTGTATGCAATGCTAAGTTACTTTACTTGTGTTAAGTGTGGAACTTTTTAATGTTAACTGTTTATTAGTGCGTAAGTGTGTTAAGTTTGTCGTTGTACATTATTTTCTTAGTTCATATGATGCTATGTTAGCCTTTATAATGTGAAACATTGTTATGCTTAGCATATATTCGCTGGGTTTAGTATATTAAAGAACTCATTTTTGTGCTATGTTTATCCGAAATTGATAACTCGAAATGCGACCGTAAATTCAAATAGTGGTTCATGTAAAATTAAACAATGATATGTTAGAGATATGCTTGAAAAAAAGTGTGAATAGGTTGCGTTTTGTACGCTGTGCTAGGTACTTTACTGTTGTTAAGTATGGAACTTTGTTAATATTAGTAGTTTATTCGGGCGTAAGGTGTGTTAGCTTTATTAATGTGAAAACTATGTTACGTTAGCATATATTCGTTGCTTAGTATTAAAGAACTTATTTTTGTTACTATGTTTAACCGCCATGTTATTCGGTATAAAATTAATCACTAGATCGAAAGATCAAAAGGTCATGGTAGTGGGGGGGTAGGGAGGGGCAGGGAGGGACGGGGCAGTTTTATTACTGATTTACTGTACTTTAAATTCGGTAAACTATTACACTTTACTATGATATTTTATTCAAAGAACTTATTTTTATGTTATGTTTGGATAAAACTTTGTTATTTTTATGTTATGTTTGGATAAAACTTTGTTATGTTTGCAACTATTTGCTGGGATTATGATATTTAGGTAAGGCTATGATAAATTTTTGTTAAATATTACTATGATAATGTAAAAAACTTTGTTACGTTAGCATATAGTCGTTGGTCTGTATGATAATCGGAAAAGGTTATGATACATTTTTTGCTAAATGTTACTGTGTCTTTGTAAGATTAACGTTAATATGTTAGAGATATGCGTGAAAAAAGGTATGAATAGGTTACGTTTTGCATGCAATGTTAGTTACTTTACTGGTGTTAAGTGTGGAACTTTGTTAATGTTAACAGTTTATTCGTGTGTAAGTTGTGTTAGGTTTGTCGTTGTACATTATTTTCTTAGTTCATGTTACGCTATGTTAGCTTTATTGATGTGGAAACTTTATTACGTTAGAGTATATTCGTTGATCAGTATGATAATCGGACAAGGTTATGATACATTTTTTTTTGAAAATGTTACTGTGTCAGTGTAAGATTAACGTTAATGTATGGTTATAGATATGCTTTGAAAAAAGTATGAAAAGGTTTACGTTTTGCATGCAATGTTAGTTACTTTTACTGGTGTTAAGTGTGAACTTTGTTAATGTTAACAGGTTTTATTCGTGTGTAAGTTGTTTAGGTTGTCGTTGTACATTATGTTCTTTGTTCATGTTACGCTATTTTAGCTTTATTGATTGTGGAAAATTTATTACGTTAGAGTATATTCGTTTTGATCAGTAGGATAATTAACCAATGTTGTTTGATAAATTTTTAGTTAAATATTACCATGTTAATTAATAAATTTAACTTGATATGTTAGAGATATGCTTTGAAAAGTATGAATGGATACGTTTTGCATACCATGTTAGTTACTTTACTAGTGTTAAGTGTTGGAACTTTTGTAATGTTGACTGCTTATATTCGTGCATAAGCTCGTATTGTCAGGTTTTGTCGTTGTTGTACATTTATAATCGTAGTTCAGTTGATGCTATGTTTGCCTTATTTGATGTAAAACTTTTGCTACATAGAGATACTTCATTGATCTGGTTATTGATAATTTGCACACGGTTGTGATTAAATTTTGTTTAAATTTACTAATGCTTAATGTAAAAATATTCAGATGATATGTGTTTAGAAAAAGTGTGGAATAGGTTGCGGTCTTTGTATGCTTATGTAGCTTACTTTACTTGCTGTTAAGTGTGAAACTTTGTCAACGTTTAACCGTTTATTCCTGTTTAAGATGTGTCAAGGTTTGCGTTGGATGTATTTATATTCATAGCTCAGGATGATGCATAGTAATCTTTATTAATGTTGAAAAATTTGTTTACGTTAGCATATATTCGTTGATCTTTGTTATAAAGAAATTTGTTTTTGTTTTAGTTTATCCATGTACTCGAAATGTGACTTGAATCAATAGATCAATAGATTAATAGATCAATAGATCAATAGATCAATAGATCATGGATGATGTGGGCAGTGTGGTATGGCCGGTTTGATTTACTGATTTACTGATTTAGGGTATGTAAAACATGATAATTTTAGTAAAAATATGACCTGAATCAATAATCAAATTAGATCAACAGACAATAGAATCAATAGATCCAATTTAGACATGGTTGGACAGGAGTGTAGGTTGGGTGGTTTGATTTACTGATTTTACTGATTCAGGGTAAATAAAAACATTGACAATTTACTTAAAAAAATATATGACTGAATCAATAGATCAATAGATCAATAGATCACAGAAGGGCTGAGGAGGGCTGTTTTGATTTACTGATTTACTGATTTACTGCTTTAGGGTATGTAAAAACGTAAATTTGTAAGTTATAAACATAAAAAGAATAAGAAACTTTATTTATTTATTTATTTAATTATTTATTTTTTATTTTATTTTTTTCTTGATTGTTCTGAAACCATCATTTTCGAAATCTACAGACTCTATAACATATATAAGGATACCAACATTGTTGTTATACGAATGTTTATTAACTCAGCACCGCACCGGCTCCAGCACCGGTGCCAGTGCCTACTCCTCTGAATCCTTCTCAGACTCCTCCTTCCTCATTCTTCTTCCTTCCTCCTTTCCTCCTTTCTTCCTTTCTTCTTCTTTTCTTCCTCTGTTTTGCATTCCATGCATTTCTTCTTCTTTTTTTTTCAGGCTGAGACCCCCCTCCGGGGGGCCCCTGGACTCCGAAGCCGAATCCGACTCCAACTCCAACTCCGTCTCAGACTCCGACTCCGACTCCGGACTCCGAATCCTTTCTCCATGTTTCAGTCTTCTACGATTATTTTAATTTTTAGGGGGCAGCGCTCCCCTACGGGGGGACGCAGGGGAACGTAATCTCGTCTACGACGAGATTACGTCATCATATAGCTCACATCCAAATTTTAGCCCAATACGTTAAACTTAACATGGTTTTCAGGACGAATTTGACCTTGGCGCTAAGGGGGCTGCACCCCCTTAGGGGTAACCTACGGTCACCAAACCTCGCCTGTGATCCACCTGCTCGATTGGAAATCGTTAAGCCTAATCTTTGTTTGGAAAAGGAAGCAGCAACAAGGGCGTAGCGTTATATTTCACTTTCGCTTTTGGGGGGAGGTACCCCCTATATACATCCTATAGACCTGAAATTTACCCTGTTTCGAGCTTAACTCATACATAGATTATATTCCAAGTTTCAGACCGATACCTCTATTCCTTCATATCGAAAAGGGTGACCGACGAAATGTTAGGATCACTACAACGAAAAATCGAATGTTAATTATAGTAATTATTTTCTTTCGATTATATTTTTTAATGTAAAAAGTCAACCAGAGTACGTAGAAAGACGATTTAAACATCGATATAGGGATAAAAAACATCGACAAATCGATTGGAACCATCAAAAATGATCTACTGATCATGTAAAACCTTCTAGGAACCAAAAATCCCCATTTGGGGGCTACGCCCCCTTTTTGGGAGGCTAAACCTCCAAAAACTGTCTTCCAGACCTTAAATTCGGTCTCACCGACCTTAAAAACCCTAACCTTGACACGTCAAGCTTGAAAAACCAAATGTTGCAAAATGTTGCTTGCAACATTTGCAACATTGCATGCAACATTGTCTTGCAACATTCTGGCTGCCAGTTTACTACCCTATACTACTTGTGTAACATTTGATTATAAATATTTTATTTTTTGTGACCCACCGCGACCCACCGTATATCCGCTTGCGGCCCCCTTGGGGGTCGAGACCCCCCGGTTGAGAAACGCTGCTCTAAAACAAATTTTTGTATGTTAAAATATTATCCAGATGAGTATAAAAAAGTTATATATTTAAAATAATTGAAGCTTAAAACTGCATGAAGAATGTTCCTTTAATAAAACAGATAAAACGAAAATAACAAGAAAAAAAGTTTTTTTCATGAAATAAAAATGAAAAAAAAAATGTTTCTTTGCATCACTATATATATATATATATTTTTTGAGTCAGTGTACAGAACCCACCACGGCTCACAAAGAAGTGGCCATACTCTCCAATCCCTATATATATATATATATATATATATATATATTATATATTATATATATATATATATATATATATATATATATATATATATATATTATATTATATATATATATATATATTATATATATATATATATATATATATATATATTATATATATTATTAGTGATGGGACGATTAATTCGTCATCGTCATCGGCATATTTTTCCAATCGTCATGTCATCCGGCAAAATTTCCGCCGAATAATTGAACAATATTAAGAATTTTG
>JABUQX010111401.1:37500-40338 GCA_015478945.1 Trachelipus rathkii | reverse complement strand
TTTAAATATTTATCCATCCATCATTATTCCTAACTGAGGGTGCCAATTTGCTATCATCTGCAACTTGGAAACCCTTACATTTAAGTCGCCTGTATAAAATTATAGTATATAAGAACAGCCACTCTAATAAATCGTTACGCGACACAAACATGTCCCTCATTCCATTAAATTAAAATTTTTCATATTCATAATTATTATTATTTATTATTATTATTATAATTGAATTATTATTATTAATTATTATTATTATTATTTATTATTATTATTATTTATTATATTATTATTATTATTATTATTATTATCATATTATTATTCATTTTATTGTTCATTATTATATTATTATTATTTTTATTATTATTATTATTATTATTATATATTATTATTAATTATTATTATTTATTATTATTAAATAAGAGACTTAAGGAATCAAAATTTTTGATCGCTTAATAATTCGAAGGGTTGAACCCTTGATCCCCCAGTCTACAGCCTATGTTATCATAGTATACTATATATATACTATATAACTAATATATATATACTATAATATATATATATATATATATATCATATATTTATATATATATAAGATACATTAATATATATATACATTATTATATAATATATATATATATATATAATATAATATATAGTATATATATATATACTAAATAAATAAATATATATAATATATATATATATATATATCACATAATATATATATTATATATATATATATATATATATATATTATATATATTATATATATATATATATATATATAGTATATATATATATATATATAGAGAGAGAGAGAGAGAGAGAGAAATTGTTTAAATATATTTTTCAAATAATCGTTATCGTCACGTCATCGGCATCGTCATCGTCAAAATTTACTATAATCGTCATCGTACATCGTCATCGTCATCGTCATCGTCATCGGCAAAATTTTATAATCGTCCCATCACTAATATATATATAATAATGTAGTTTATAAATATTAAAATATTTTTCTAAAATATTTTTTAAAGAAAATAACCATAAGTGTTATTTTGTTTTATTTAATAAACTTTCTGAAGTTTTTAGTAAAATAAAAATTCTCCGAAGTTTGGAGGAAATTATTTTAATTCCCCGAAGAAATTAATAAATTTAATTGAAATTTTAATAAATGCTTCCTGTGAAGCTGATAAATTTGGATGTTTGAGAATCTGGAGACTGTGTCTTTCAAAGCTCCCACACAAAAAAAAAAAAACCCCAAAAGAGGGGAAAATATGTTTAAGGTATTTTTAATATAAGGGGTAAAAACCCTACGAAGTTGGAGCTGCACTCAGGTCCCAGGTGGTCGCACAAACAACACCAATTTACCTTGTAAGCAAAGGCCTATGCACAAGATAAACCCTTGTGGGTATTTAAGATTATTTAAAAATAATATAAGGGATTAGGTTCGTGTGACAAGTTATTTATGACAACACATACTGTTGGGATACCAAAAAATTGGTTGTTATAAGGATTAAAAAAAAAATAATTAAATTTGAAAGTGGTTCTTTGGAACACGATGGGGACCAATTAATGTATCACCACGTTGTGCGCACAATTAAATGTTGGGATTTGTGACCTTCTTCCTCGTCTCTGGACCTATTTGAGACCAGCTCACCACAAAAAATTTATTTTCCTACACCTGGCAGATCCCTGACAACCCGGCACCACTTCGCTCGACCAGTGCTGATGAGCATATAATAGTGGAAATATAAATTGTGTGTATATATATATATATTATATCATATTATATATATATATATATATATATATATATATATATATATATATATATATATATATATATATATAATATATTATATATTATATATATATATTATACCCAAACCATCGTGTGGACCCGGGTATGTAATATATAATATATATATATATATATATAAATAATATATATATATATTATATATATATATATACTATATAATACTATATATATATATATATATATATATAAGGGAATGAAGAATAATTATTGACTTTTGTAATCTACTGCTATGTAAGAACAAATGCCCATAAGAAGAACGGTATTTTTATTGTACGAAAATTATGTTAGTTTTCTCAAATTCTTTTCATTTTTATTTCAATATATTTTTATGAAAATTTACTAAGTTTTTTTTATATGAAAGTCGCTTAGAGTGGTAAAAATATAAATTTTTTATTACAAAATTATTTCTAAGTTTCCAAACATGTGTAACAACGTTGTCGAACAAGTGTAATATAATTTTCGATGTTAATAAATATGTATACTTTCAAGAGTTGACCAAGATAAAAAAACTCGTCAAGTCTCGAAGGTATTGACAATAATAACAACAAATTTCATTGTGATAACAATAACAATAAAATTATATACTAAGACTTTTATAAACTATGACTGCGAAGCAATAATAATAATAATAAAATAATTAATAATAATCAATAATAATAATAATAATAATAATAATAATAATAATAATAATAATAATAATAATAATAATAATAATAATAATAATAATAATAATAATAATAATAATAATAAAAATAATAATAATAATAATAATATATAATAATTAATAATAATAATAATAATAATAATAATAATAATTAATAATATAATAATAATAATAATTAAATAATAATAATAATAATAATAATAATAATTTAGAAATTCTACATCAGCTTTTGTTTTAATATAAGTTTTAACTTTTTAGCTTCCAACTCCCTAAATATTTTTTCTGATATTCATTTAGTTTCCTTAATATTAATCAGAGAATAATTTACAAAGAAAGTAAGAGGCCATATTTAAATTTA
>JABUQX010111401.1:0-5000 GCA_015478945.1 Trachelipus rathkii | reverse complement strand
CTCTTTCTAATTTACTGCCATCCTTTCTACAAGGCTCCTTCCCCATTTCAATCTGAAATCACACCGAGTTCCCAACGCAGTAGACTCTACAAGACATTTTTCTATAATGCAGTTTAAAAGTAGCGTACGTAACAGTACTGACGCCAGACCTGTATCCTCAGGACGAGTACTTCAAAACTTCCTTTAGAACATCTCTTCTATCAAGCAAGCCGACAATGCTTGACCTTACTAGGGTCAATCGATTTTTGTTATTGTCGATTGGACCGGAGAATTGAAAACACTTACCTTCTTTAGCAGTCTCTTAGGCAAAATATTTACGCTAGTTAGCTGTCATTTTCATTATGCTTCTGCGACAAAACAGCATAGGATCTCTACAATGGCGAATTAGCCCTATCCCTTCTCTCCCTTTCCAGATGTATTAGTAAAAGCTTCAGTATTTGATTCGTGCTTTATATCAACAACCCAACCTCAACCATTTTTTTGATAAATGTTGTGTCCTAAATCTATCTGTGTATAAATTATAGCCCCTTCTTTGGTCTGTCCAGCTTAGAAGAGTTCCTTGCTGATAGTAGGCCCAACAAATATGATAGAAACATCACAAACTTTTTATAGAATAATTCTCTATGATTTGAACACATTCGCATCGACAAACGTTTTCTTGGTCTTTTGGTTGCGCATCACTAAATACCCAAACTGATTCGCGCCCGATCATCTTTCAAATACACTCTTTAACCTTCGTCTTTAAACTCTACGGGCTCCAGTTTATCGTGTGTAGTCTATGAAGCAAGAATACTTCGCAGGTTTTAGGCTATCTTTAATTCACTCTTTTTTCGCCGCGAAAGCCTAAAAGTTTATAAATAGTCAGCATTCTTAGAAAACAACGCCTGCTATATGATTTTTGTTTTTTTTTTTTACACATACAAACTTTAAATTCTCACACTTGAAATATAAAAATTGAATTAGAATAGCTGTTAGGGAGTCAAGACGAGAAAATATCATCCTTATAAAATTTTCTGAATGCTTATAAACCTCCTGAAGTTTAAAACATAGAAGTAAAAAAAAGAACCAGGATAAAAAAAAAAATAAAAGTCTAGCAAATATCGTTAAATTGATAGGTAAATCTAAATGAAATAAAATCTGAACAACGGCGGGATTAGCAATATATTGACTAATAGTACATAGTCTAAAAGAAACCATTCACCGTAAACCAAATAGAATTTCAGTCAGAATAAATATAGTACGTTCACTATTATTGCATCGCTCAATTAAAAAGTAAAAGTATTCATTTATTAATAATTAATTTAAAATATACTAGGTATAATATTAGGTAGAAACCTTCTCAGTTACTCAAAGTTTTTCAAATCAAAAATCGTAAAGATTGTTCAAAGATCAAAGGAAACTTTCCTTTTAATACAAAAGTTCCTTCCCCTCGTTTTTGCTAAGAAAAGGGGTTTTAATATAAAGGGTATGAAAACAAATAAACTTTTATAAAATGTATATTTGCGTAACTAAATAAAAATTAAAATCTTTAATTACCGCTGCCGACTTCGTAAATGCTAAAAAAATCGAATGTATTTATTCGCATCTCGCTGGTTCACTTCAAAATATGCAAACTAATATTTATAAACGCCATAAATTATAAATTATTTTATGGTTCAAATTCATTCAGATCATTAGCGTTTCCCCATAATAAATATATATAATATATAAATAATATATATATATATTATATAAGAGTATCATATATATATATAATATATATATATATAATGATATATATAATGTATATATCATAATATATATAGTAATTATATATAATAAATAAACTAATATTAATAATATACTATATATTATATATATATATAGCGTATATATAATATATATATAATATACACATACTATATATATATATACATATATATATATATAATTCATATACATATATATATAGATATAGCTTATAGTATATATATATACTATATATACTATATATATATAATATATTATATATATATATTATATAATTATAATATATGCGATATATACATATATACTATTAGCAAAGACGCTATATATATATATCTATCAATATAAATATATATATATATATATATATTATATATATATATATAATATAATATATATATATTATATATACTTAATATATATTATATATAATATATATATATATATAACTATATATATACTATGTATATATATATATTTATATATATACATATACATTATATATATATTATATATACTATATATTATATATTATATATATATAATATACTATATATATAATCATATATATATATATTACTATATATATATATAAATTTTTGTCGAGCAAATAATAAAACTTATTCAATCCAAGTCCTTTTTCGAAATACTTTGCCTCGTAACATCATTAACGTCGCTTTCGTTATCGAATTTACCGTGCATGTTTTCGTTCGAGCCCATCTAAGTAGATGCTATAAATAGGCTATGCACCTATCCCAATGTCGCGGCTAGAGCACAGTAGATAGCCTTACCGCAGGCATAGAGACGCATAACTCACCTCTGTTGTAGTAATAATTAGCTACACGTAATCTGTATAAACTTGCTTGTTGGATCCTATCCCTGGTATTCTTTGCTTTTATTCCTGTAATAGCAAGAAAGACACAATAGACCTAAAGTAAAAACGATACATGGCTAATTGTCCTTCTATAGACACTTCGGTCTCACAGATAGAACTATTACTCAAATAATAAGTTATTAACTGTATAATATATGATACATTACTATGGGAATAATAATAAATAATAATAATTATTATTATTAATTATATATTATTATTATTATATTATTATTATTATTATATATTAGTATTATTATTATTATTTATATATTATTATTTATTTTATTATTCATTATTATCTATTATATTATTATTATTATTATTATATATATAATAATAATCATTATAATTAATTATTATTATTATTATTATTATTATTAATTATTATTTATTATTATTATATTATTATTATTATCTATTATTATATTATGTATTATTATTATTATTATGATTATTATTCTTATTATTATGTATTGTAGTTAGTATATTGCTTTCTATTATCTATTATTGATATTAGTAATAGTTATTATTCATTATTTATAAGGTTTAACTTTTTATCGCCCTTCACTCCCTAAAGATTTTTTTTCGCACTATTCATTAGTTCCTTAATATTAATCTAGAGAATAATTTACAAAGAAAGTAAGAGGCATATTCTAAATTTATTAGCATCCTGCAACCGCGTTTCGTCCGTAAACCTCGGACATCTCAGAAGTTTTGATTCTTACAACAGACCATGATTTTTCTTAACACTAGATTTAATAAAATTAAAAATTACAAATTAAGATTAGCATTTTAGCCATTCATATTATATTTAACTTAAGGGACAATACATTGAACTTTATGTTAATGTCCTGGTTTTAAATGTTTTATGAAATAAGCCTCAGCTATTTTCAGTTTTGGGGCTTCACATGAGGAGTGTAAAATTTAAATGAATTACAATCCATAACTCCCCAGACAGCTAATAAGAATTCAATTGTTAAAACACTCATATATAGGGCTTATAAATTGTGCCCTCGCGATTTGCGGAAGTCATTCGAGCTGATAGTTAAAAGAATTTAAACAGAACCTGATAACTCTAACCACCTTTAATATATAACGCGAGAAAATAATAAACAAAAGACTCATACAACAACTCTATAAACAACAGGACAATACGAACAATATCTCTGAAAGTATTAAATTTTATTTTAAAACTTCAAATGCAAAAGACTTTGATAAAGAGGAAAAATGCCTACGCGGCGATTTTTGTGTTGCTTGTAGATTTAATGTGGGTGTTAAACAGTTAAACTATACCACAAAACAAGAAAACTTTCTTCCTGCTTCTCTACTAAGGATAAACCTTTCAGCTTAATCACCCATGTCGCCCTTGTACCAATTCGCATGTCTCGAGTCTGACTGTACGTCGACTCGGGGTTTTTCTTAGCACGTCTATATTGGTTACACGACTAATAGATTAAACAGATAGGGGCATTTTAACCAGCCCACCGCTTTAAACCCAGCTAAAATACACGAACATCCTATTCACATGCCACAAACAAGACAACTGTACCTTGATAATTTCAAATTTTCATTCTAAAAATCTTTACACTCCTTCATGTGAAGCCCAAAACTGAAAATAGCTGAGACTTATTTCATAAACGACTTAAAAACCAGACATTACATAAAGCTTCAATGTATTGTCCTTTATGTTATATAATAATGAATGCCCTAAAATCATAAAACTAAATACTAATTGTAATTTAATTTTTTAAATCTAAGTGTTAAAATCATTACATTCTGCTTGCTAAGTAATCAAAACTCCTGAAGATGTCGCTAGCGTTACCGACGAAAACGCGTCAGGACTCTAATAAATTTAAATATGCCTCTTACTTTCATTTGTAAAATTCATATCTCTAGCATTAATATTAAGAAAACTAAAATAATATCAGAATAAAAAAAATATTAGGAGTTGAGCCAAAAAGTAAAACTTATATTAAACAAAGCTGATGTAGAATTTCTAAATTATTCAATTCATTATTATATTATTAATTATTATATTATTATATTATTTATTGTTATTATTATTATTATTCTATTATTATTAATTATTATTTATTATAATTATTATTTATATTATTATTATTATTATTATTATTCTTTATTATATATTATTATAGTTATAATAATAAAATAGCTATATATTTTATATATTTATATTATTATATTATTATTATTATTTTATATGATTTATATTATTATTATTATTATTATTGATATATTATGTATTATTATCTATTGATTATTATTATTATAATTATCAATCATATTTATTATTATTATTATTATTATTATTATCATTATTATTGCATTATTGCACTCGCAGTCATTGTTACTAAAA
>JABUQX010111400.1:0-7500 GCA_015478945.1 Trachelipus rathkii | reverse complement strand
ATCACATAAACTCACGATAAATGACTCGCTCTTCAACATATTGCATACTTGACGCTCTAGCATTAAAATTACACTTGCACACCTATGACTACCTATAGCAGAGAGCATCGAGGTCATCTATACGATCTCAACTTATCGCTAAGTAGAGAACTTGCGCACGACAGCCGTCGCCGAATCAGAAACAAGCAAATACTAAGAAACGCTGCATACTAAGTTATCTGAAGAATGCATAATGACATACGCAAATTGCGTTAACTTATTAAGAGTAACTTCTGACAGCACAGCAACAATAAGATCTCTCGATGAGAGCCCACGTGGTCACTGCCGTAGACGCCTCTCGAATCCTAACTACCGCCACCATAGCCCAGAGTGTCTCGCAATCTAGCGTCAAGTTTCTATTACTAATACACTATTCTCTCTACTCACTATCCTCTTCGTCAGCTAGAAGAGTGTCTAGACAATAGCCCTCTATAGTTAGAACGCGCGACACCCACCTTACCATCAGGCACGACCAGCACAATGCGTTCGCAAGACGATCGTTGTAAGTAACCTCTATCTCAACTACCTTACGCGCCATAAGCACACTACCTATCGTATCAGAACGTGCTCGACCAATCGCAGAACAGATCGCCCACACCGACCACTACGACCTGCACTGAGTCTCTAGAATAATGTCCCTGTCCGAACTGACACATCCTTAGTCTACCATCTGAGCATGCTCCTCTACTTTTCTTCCTGAAATAAACCACACATGATAACTTCGTTCTTCCGACCGAATACCTCCACCGAAATATTTCTGCCTGTATAGGAGTTTTGCAAAAAACCGGCACGTGCAAGTATTTAATTTACGCACTATAACACGTTAGATCAGCACATTTCTATCTCTCCAATTCTGATCCAAATGATTTATGTTAAAAATCGGTATGTTTTTTTTTTTGCCATGGGCAAAACTAAATTTTTTTTTCGAGCAACGTGGAATATGTCAAAAACAGGCTACATACGACGCTGTTAATCTTTCGCTTTTCTGTTTGGAATATGAGTGAGAGAGACGTGAGTTTATTGTGGTGTATAGTTTTGAAGGATAGAGATCGAGAGAAAGTCTCATGCCTCGTGTTTGGTTTATGACGACGGAAAGATGATGGATAACTCACTAGCGGAGAGGAGAACAACAGAAATGAGAGGAAAAAAGTAAGTCTTTTTGGGATAGCGAGTTATCACATTGGTCCGTGATGGAGTTTGGAGGGAATTACTCTTCCCCTTTTCCGCTTTGAGAAAGTCCCTTTTTTTAAAATGCATTTTAAGTCTAGGGAATTTTAAATTTAATTTTCAACATGTTTTTTTAAAAAAAAAGTTTGGAGTCTGGTTGAGAAGCCCGCAGAAAAGAATGGGTCTCAAGTTTAATTAAGAACATGGTAAAGCGCACTTTGGTGTTTATACTGTTTCAATAGGTTAGGCGGTAATATTTGTTAAACTTAGGATCTTTCTTCACATCCACATCCCCTCCTTCTCTGTTGTTGGTTTATCATAATGGACACAAAACTTTTTTCAAATGGGTTCTCTTTTTTTTTCTTTTTTTTTTTACTACTACTTTCATTCTGCTTATTTATTATCACTCGTTATCCCCATTCATAATCCTATCACTGTTTATCTGTTGTCCACTCTGTAAACTTTTTTTACGGTTATTTTTACATTATATGAACCCAATCATTTAATACATGGGCCATGTTGTCGTCACTCTCCCAAAGGGGGTATAAAAATTCATATTGTATGTACAGTAAGAACTGACTTTGATCTCGTACAGCCTTACAAAGGGATTAGTTTAAATTAAATGATTATCTTTTCCCTTTATTAAGCAATTTCAATCATATTATATAGAATTTGGATGAAAATTAAATTCTTAAATGTAGCAATCAATCACTTGCATATAAATTTATAATTTTGATGTATTTAGTTAATATATTGTTAATGGTGATTTATAATGAACCCGCTTTTATAATGAGTACCAGTTATGTTAACGTGTGCCTCTTCTTTAGTCTTGGCACTTTCTGAACACCCTCTCAGCTCGGCAAGGCCCTACTTTGGCAAAACAAGCTGCCGAACTGACTTAATCTTGGTGTAAATAATTTTAAGTTAAGCGTTATGACGCTATTTCTACTTACAAAAATAGCAAATTTTACAAGAATAATAATAATAACACACAGAACGGAAAATACTTTCATTTTTTTGGGTGCACATGAATACATAACAGACATACATGGTTTATTTGGGAACACCATTTGATAACACACATAAGTGTGTTTGTTAATATCTTACACTTATTGATAGTCAATATGGACTTCAGCACACATACATAGACATATATATATATATATATATATATATATTATATATATATAATATATATATATTATATATATAAATATATATATATATATATATATATATATATATATATATTGTACTGGTTTATTTAGTGGGTGAAGGGTGAGCCAACCTCCACTAAATAACCGAACACTTACCCCAACCACAACTACCCCTAACGCGCACACGACCGCGGTGCTCGAAATAGTTGTGATTCCCCAAAATATTAATAGTGGTCATGTAAATTTATTAGAAAAATACAGAAGGTGAAGCCTGCTCACCTATAAGTAGTAGTATAAAATAAAAAAGAAATAAATATTGAACAGTTGTTGTACAATATATACAAAATAATAATGAAATGATTGATTTATTTTTTCAATATTATAGAATTTTAAATATTAAATGATTCTTTTCATAGAACGCCAGAAAAAAAATGGATCGGTCTCTTTTGATGAATTGATATTTTATTATTAATAACATCACGAAGAAAGACCCTCAAGAAATTATATTAACAAGACTTTAAGTTTCAACCCTCCCCTTTTACACTATTATATATAAATATATTTTAAAATAGAAGACGTGGGAGCATAATCTTTTTTAAATCTACACTGAGAGAAATCTAAGTTTAAATTAAATGACGAAGCCAGAAATCTGTTTTTTTTCATAGATAGCTCCATTCCATACACTTTAATATATAAAAGAGCCTTCATCGGGGTTCTTTTCTTATCACAATTTTGCAAAATGTTAATTAATTCCATCTACTCAAGTCAACTTGAAGAGTTTTCTCTTTTAATGACACCACACATGCAAACCCATAATAATCGTATAGTTACAACTGCCCATCCTTGATAATATTAGCCACATTCAACACATAAGGATTATTTACTCATGAAAAATCAATGCGTTCTGAATAGCCAGAAGGAAGAAAAAGATTACAAAGATCGAAAAAGTAGATTTAGATAAAATAGTTTTTTTATTAAATTAACCGAGGTGAAGTTTTCAGTTAAAATGGCTCTATTATGGGATAGTAAGCGAGTGTTGGAATCAGATTTTAATCTCGAATCACACCTTCTAATACATATTGCAAATGAATCTTTGAGTAAAGCGGAAACCAAAAACTAGGCAAAACGGAAGGCTATCAGGCTGCTGGGCTGAAATAAATAAATGTAAGCTTGTAGAGTAGTTGGTTAATAAAAAAAAAAAAAAAAAAAAAAAAAAAAAAAAAACAAAAAAAAAAAAAAAAAAAAAAAAACAAAAAAAAAATTTTTTTAAAACATTTTATCATTTTGTTTAAAATTATTTTTTTTTATTTTTATCATTTGTTTTTGTCATTTTTTAATTACTCATTCTTATGGAATTTTATCTCTTTCAATAAATTTCATTTGGCTCTTATATATGATATTAAAATTACATAACTTTGTATATAATTTTTAATTTCAACCGCATTAGCAACAATATGTACGGATTGCCCATTTTTATGGCAGGTTCTTTTCACTCAAATTTACTTTTCCTTTATTTTTGGCTTTTCAATACTAATTTAAATGAATAAGTGATTATTTATTCATGGCTTGGTGCCTTATTTGTTTGCTCATGTAAATTAGCCCAGTTGCTCCCAAATTAAAAAAAAGAAGAAAATAAAAGATTGATTCTTTGAAACAGTGCCTGACCAGATGAGACCGGTCACTTGCTATATCCACTGCCATAACCTATAATTCTGTTACATCGATATATTCTGATCCAACTCGTGAACCTAGATTAAGTACTAAGCTCATAAGCTCACACCACCAATGCTGATTAGCATTTATATTTAAATATTTTATTAACTTTAATATTGGCTAGCAAGTAACTAATGCCAGTTATTCATTTATTTCTGAGCTAAGATCTTTGTGTGCCAGAAGAGGCAAAAAGCATTCAAACAGAGGTTTATCATCTAGATGAAGAAATGTTAAAAAGCCAAAGAAAAAGTATTCAAGCTACCAATTTATTGGGCTTCATAGCCACATTTGCTTATTTAATCACATGTATAAAAAGGATCACAATTTTGAGGCAACTTTTTGGTCATTCTTCTTCTGTGAGCTTGTTGCTGCTGTGATAGAGCTGGATTGGCTTGGAGCATCTCTCAACATCTTTTTATTTACATAGGTTTCCTTAAAACTAAAAATATTACATGTCCTTATAAAAGCCAAAATTTAAAGCAAATTAAAAAAGTAAAATTTTCCTTTTTTTATTGTCTTAAAATTTCAACTCTATTTTGTTAACAAAATCAATAGTTTTTTATCTTTTCCTATTTTCTAAAATTCTCTTCAATCTTGATATTTTTTGTTATATATAAATATGTATATCATATATATAATATATATATAAATAAGATAGAAACACATTCTATATATATTATATATTATATATATATATATATATATATATATATATAATATATATATATATTCATATAATAGAATAACATATATATATACGTATATATATATATATATATATATATAATATATATATAATTATTGTACTGGTTTATTCAGTGGGTGAAGGTGAACCAACCTCCACTAAACAACGAACACTTACCGCCAAAACACAACTACCCGAACGCGCACCACGACCGGGCTCGGAAATAGTTGTTATTACCCAAATTATAAGTGGTCATTAAATTTATTAGAAAATACAGAAGGTGAAGCCGTGCTCACCTTATTAAGTGGATGTAATAAATAAAAAAGAAATAATATATTGTACACTGTGTTGTACAATATATACAAAATAATAAATAAATGATTGATTGTTAGTTTCCAATATTATAAATTTTGAAATATAAAATGATTCTTTTCATAGAACGCCAGAAAAAAAAGGATCGGTCTCTTTTGATGAATGATATTTTTAATAACATCACGAGAAATGACCCTCAAGAAATTATATAAAAGAACTTTAAGTTCAACCTCCCTTTTACACTATTATATATAAATATATTTTTAAAATGAAGACGTGGAAATAATCTGATTACACCTCTAAATTTAAGATCTAAGTTCAATTAAATGACGAAGCAGAAATCTGTTTTTTTTTGTATATAGTCCATCATACACTAATATATAAAAGAGCCTTCGTCGGGGCTCTTTTCTTATCACAATTTTGCAAATGTTAATTAATTCCATCTACTCAAGTCAACTTGAAGAGTTTTCTCTTTTAATGACACCACACATGCAAAACCAT
Organism: Trachelipus rathkii; assembly: GCA_015478945.1. Taxonomy (NCBI): domain Eukaryota; kingdom Metazoa; phylum Arthropoda; class Malacostraca; order Isopoda; family Trachelipodidae; genus Trachelipus; species Trachelipus rathkii. The sequence goes on along the minus strand of JABUQX010111400.1, from coordinate 1,926 downwards.
AATAATCGTATAGTTACAACTGTATCCTTGATATATTAGCCACATCAACACATAAGGATTATTTCTCATGAAAAATCAATGCGTTCTGAATAGCCAGAAGGAAGAATAAGATTACAAAGATCGAAAAGTAGATTGAGATAAAAGTAGTTGTTTTATTAATATTAATGAGGTGAAGTTTTCAGTTAAAATGGCTCTATTATGGGATAGTAAGAGAGTGTTGGAATCAGACTTTAATTTCGAAGCACACCTTCTAATACTATTACAATATTAGTGAAGAAAATATTAAAAACTGGAAATTAAAACCAAAAACAAAATAGAGCAATTAGGTATTGCAATGCATATGAGATATAGCTTTTGGAATTCATAGACTGGTACATGCATGAAATAAATACTCTTAGACACAACAACAAGGAAACTCCTCCATGCACCCAAAAAAATAATCTTACAAAAAAACCAGTGCACAGCCGTATATACATCCGAGAAATGAAAAGGGTATAGAATACCACAGAGAGTGAGAGAGATTAACGCACCAGGAAAATGAAAGAGGATTATCAGAATGGATAGAAGGAAAAGAAACTAAATTCATTGGGTAAAAGAACATGAAGATTGCAAGGCTGGAACAACTTCAATAACAAAAAGGCAAATGACTACCCATGAAGTTTAAACATCGCATATCAGAACACCAAAGGATGGAATGCAGAAAAACCTCAATGAAAGAACTAAAATCTTAAAAATCTTATAAAACAGGCAAGAAAAGAAAGCCATAATGCAGAATGGGAAGAACAAAGACACGCCCAACACTTTAAAAAAAGATATTAAAAAGGCCTTTATCAATAAGGAAAAATCATAGAAACAGTTGCGAGGGATTTTTAAAAATAATGATAGAGAAACGCTGTACAGCTCAGGATTGTGCTTAAGAACAAATGTTTCAAAAAACATATCGAAGAGTCGCATTGTTCTGATAGATGTGGATGGTGGGGAATCCTCAGAGACTGTGCCCCACATATTATCCGGATGTAAGACTCTGATACGTATGGGACTATATACGGAAAGACATAATACCGTATGCAGGCTCATTCACTACAGACTATGCAAACTATATAATATTGATACTCCTAATAACATTGGAATTACAAACCTCCAGCAATAGTAGATAATGACCATATCCAAATTTTATATGATTTTGGCATACCCACCGACATATTTGTACAAAGTAATAGACCGGATATTGTATTAGTAAATAAAACAACAAGAACATGTCAACTAATAGAAGTAGGAGTCCCATACGATGGAAAAGTAGCCGCTACAAGAGAGAAGAAATTAAATATCAAAGATTACATATGCCATCAGAAGGATGTGGGAGATGGAGGAGGTGGAGGTAGTGCCAGTGGTAGTGGGGTCCTTTGGAACAGTAAAAACCTCTCTAGTGACCTATCTAAAAAAGATCCCCGCCTAAAATTGGAACCAAGGAATAGCTATAGAAGAATTAGAGGAGCCTAGGAATACTAAGCTAGTCTGGGATTGAGTGTGCGGGCTATGCCTCTAACCCAAAGTTGGACGTTGTAGCACCGAGATAACCCTCAAAGAGGTGTTTAACAAAAAAAAAAAAAAAAAAAACAAGGGAATTTTTGGTAAAGCGGGAAACCAAAACCTATTCAAAACGGAAGGTAAATAATGATAAGTTCTGAAAATAATTTAAGTTAATTAATAACTAAATTTAATAAAGAAAACTATATTGTATAGTTTTACTAAGATTACATCATTCATAATTATTTTTTTTAATAAATCGGACTATTAATAATGTTGTGTGAACCCCTATAATTAATCAAAAAACAAAAAAATCCCAAATAAAGTTAGCCAATGTTTTGAGCGTGTTCAAAGTATATATACTTAAATTTAATTACAAAGAAAAAAAAATCAGCGCCA